>JAWWEW010000112.1:113167644-113196244 GCA_035583185.1 Anabacerthia variegaticeps
GGAAGGGAAGGGAAGGGAAGGGAAGGGAAGGGAAGGGAAGGGAAGGGAAGGGAAGGGAAGGGAAGGGAAGGGAAACCCCAAGTTTCAGCCTCTGAAGTTAAACTCTCATTTACATTAATCTTCCTTAGTGCAAATTAAATCTTGTTTAAGCAAAAGAAAAAAGCAAAAAGCAACTACTCCTTCAATAAGTTTACTTTTTAAACCAGGAGGAGCTACTCAAAGAGTCTAGGTTGCCATGAACAGAGATAGCAATTAATTTTCTGGAAGACTGCTTGATAATAAAGGCCAAATCAGCCCTGGCACTTGGTCATGCTGGACAATGTGCTGGTGTTATTAAAAGGCCAATTACCATCAGTTTGTGTTCCAGATGACAGCGGAGTACAACAGGAATGAGCAACCGTTTGGAGAAAGGGGAGAGCACCAGGGAATCCTAACAGTGGGACAAATATATTCGTGCACCATTTGGATCAGGTACAGCCCCCACCTAAGGAATCCTTCAGCCAAAAAGGTTTGGATTCAAAGGTTTACAGAAACTTTCCTGTCAAAGGAAGAATTTCATCCTCACCTACTGATGGGTGCCTGGCTCCTTTCTCTGAAATATTTAGCAGGGGTCAGCTTCAATCAGATAAGATGACTCAGGTATTCCTAAATTAAAATCCTAAAGAAGATAGAATATTTGCTCTTGACCTACACCTGGAAGATAAAATGAGGACAATAAAAGAAATTAAATTTTGTGATAGACTCGATTTTTTGGGAGAAAAGGAAGATTCCCGTCACTGGTTTCAGTAGGGACTGTTGTAGAGGGAGCAGTGTGAATATCAAAGATGTTTTCCAGTTTAAAGATCCCTTTTGGACAGACCACACTTTCTAAATTCCTAAACCTCTGTGAGTATGTAAGGAGTGCACTGTGTTGGCTAGATCCACATCCTGCCAGGACAGCTGGTCTTCTGAGAAGGAAGACAGACTTTGTCATTTTGGTGGTCTGTATTGGGTGGACATTCCTTCTCCCAAGTCCTGGCTGCAGGACATTGGGATCTGCAGCCTCCAGCTGACACCAAATATCTGGGCTGGGATGGCCCTGGGTGGGTGGAGGAGGTGTCAAGCTTGGCTTGGAACCATTTGTGATCATTTATGGTGCCATCACACCTTTTACTCATCAGAATTAACTCCAGTGCTCTGACTTGAATAATTATGGTCTGTCCTAGAACTTCTCTGTGAGACTTGGATTCAGTTTGGTGCCCTGAGGAAGGGGCTCTTCATCATGAGCCCAAGGGATCCCATCTCATGGCTGTTCCTCAACAATTCCCCACCATGAGTGGTCAAAGGAGAAAGCCATGGGGAGAAGGTGGGGAGAGAGCTGTGCTTTAGCCCTGAGGCAGCAGTGACTCTTTGTGTCTGTGACCACACAGTCAGGGAATCACAGAGTCACAGAATGTCCTGAGCTGGAAGGAACCCACAAGGATCATCAAAGTCCAGCTCCTGGCCCTGCACAGGACAGCCCCAAGAGTCCCACCACGTCCTGCCATGATGTATCACATCATGTCCTGAGTCCCTTGCTCACTCCATTGATGCAGGGTGAGCTCAAGGTCCAGGAGCTGTGAGAGGAGAACCCAAGAACCACGAGCGATACCTCCCAGAAAGACCAGCAGGATCACTTTGGTGACTTCCTCAGGGACTGATGGTCCTGTGGCCTGGGAGCCACCATTAGAGGTACAACCCTGATCTCCCCAACTTCATTCACAGGGGACTACAATTATGCTTTCTTTGATTAAATCTGTGAAGACCTTTGAATAAAGGCCCAGTGAGGGTATGAGGCATGTTGCACTAATGGAATCCCAGCATAGTTTGGGTTGGAAGGGACCTTAAAGACCATCTTGTTCCAACACCCTGCCATGGCAGGGACACCTTCCACTAGACCAGGTTGCTCCAAGCCCTGTCCAACCTGGCCTTGATGACACAAAGGATGGTTCTTCTTCCAGTTATCTGTTAATTTTGATTTGTTGCCATGCAACAAAATCCACAGAGCAGGACACGTTCAACGAAGTGTGGCAAAATCGAGCAGCCTCAGGGTTTTTTGGACTTTTTGCCAATGAATGGGGAAAAAAAAAAGATGAGCAGTATCTCCACCCCTGCCATGAAGGGCTTGACCTCTGCAAGCCCCATATCCCCACACAGCACGAGCTGCACTTCTCCCTTTCCCCATCACCAGGTTTCCAGGGAGTTCAAGCCCTTCAGAGCCCACCTAGTCCCACCTCAGGTGACTCCCAATTACAGAGAAACCTCATGGTTTCAGGTTTGGAGTCTATCCCATTGCACTGGCATTGGTGCCACACCAGCCAGCAAAACCACCCTGCCAGAAGAGCACTTTGGATCCACTTGGCAGTCTCTTGGAGCAGGTAGAAATGAGGCCACCAGGTGGGACATGGGCCAGGTCAGCAACGTGCAGAGATGCTTCTCTTTTACTGTCTGGTATTTTCAGTCTCCCCATAAGAAGGGAGCTCTTTTCTCCTTCCCAAGGAAGGTATATCCTACAAGAGGCTGTTCTATAGAGCAGCAGTTAAAGAACTCCTGATTGTCATGTTTTCCCCCTTAATTGACTGGCAGAGAAAAATAAACCATCAGCAACAATAACACTTGAACTGCCCCTGAGTGAAGAAAGCCCCACAGCCTCTCCTGAGGCACGTGGGGAGCACAGGAGGGGAGGTGGGAAGGAAACCATTTCCTGAGGTTACCTGATAAATCCAGATGTGGTTTCATCTCCCTGGACTGTGTCCCATCCTCCTGCTGTCAGGATGGGACCCAGCATGGAAATCAGGGCTGTGCTTGCTTGGGGCTGGGGTGGACTGAGGAAGGTCCCCCTGATATGGGAAAGAATCTTCATGCTGAGGGTTTATTCCCTGCTTTTCCCCAATGCTCAAGCTGACCTTAGAGTGGAAAAGAGTCATCCACGCTTCTCCTCTCCTCTGCATCTCTCTTCAAACAAAGTCCCTCTGCAGAAGAAGCATTTCCCTGCAGGATGTCCTAGAAAGCCCTATTTTCCCCCAGAAACTCCTGCAGCTCACACAGCCCAGCTACTGCAGCTCCAGGGTGTCACTTGGCTCTGGAAAGCCCAGCTGGGCACTGCCCCAGTTTGGGAGACCTCTTTCTGCTGGGCTGAAGGTGCTGGGCTCACTGGGAGCACTGGGGTGGCAGCACAGAGCGGGGCATCAGCTGCTCGTGGCATGCCAGGGCTCGACGTGCCGCAAGTGGAGGCCGAGCTGCTGCCGCCCTCTGGGAGAGCCGTCAAAACATCTGTGATATTTGGGACCGTTCCAGGGCGAGGGAATCAGAAGTGGATCCTGGAAATCTGCCTATTATCCTAATGAGGATGTTCCCGTGTCGTGGCAGCCCGAGAAGGGGAGGCTGGAGCAGGGCGGGAAAGGTTGGTCCAAGTGACCTTCTGCTTTCCCAAAGGGTGGCCCAGCACAAGGGCATTCCTGTCCCTCCCATAAGGATCACTTACCAGCTCAGGTCGTGTGTTATTGCCTGTGTAACTTCGGCTCCCAGGAGTATTTGCCCATTAGGAAAAGGGGAAGAAAAGAAAAAAAAAAAAGAAATCAAAGCTTTGCCCGGGCTTTTAAGCAAACAAAATGTGGGACATGTGTGCACACAAGATTTCACACCCACGCACAATTTCCCCTTCTAACGCCGCCAATGGCTCGTGCACGAGGACCTGGCACAACGTGATGGCCCAGCCTTCCAGGAGGTGGGAGAAACAGAGCGAAACCAGAGGAAAAGATGGGAAAGAAACTTCACTTACTGTTTCCTCACGGAAGTTTTCGGCAGTAAAACCCAAGCCCAAGCCCCGTTTCAGCTGCTGTTTGATCAAGTGGAAAGCCCGTCGGCATTCCCTTCCCGCTGTAAAGCAAATAAAAATTGGGAATAATAATATCTCATCTGGGATGGCAGAGCAATTTTATTTAGCATTTCTTGCCATCAGTCACTCCGGGGTTGCTGAAGCCTTCGGGACTCCCAGGTGGATAAGGAGGACTTGGGGTTGCAGGCACAGCCTGGATTGGAGGGCAACAGCCTGAGGAAGATTCGGGATCATGATTAAAAGGCATCAAAGACTTTAGGAATGACAGCAAAGAAGAAAAGTCCCTGTGCTCCCAAGTTTTTTTGAAAAAAATAAAAATAAAAAGTAAGTGAAACCCACCATTTCTTTGTGCACATCCAGCAATGGGCACTTTGCAACCTTTTCTGAATCCTAAAAAATATTCTGCCACAAGAGCAGTTTATTCCCATGGTCTTTTTTGTCAGCGGTTTTTCACTGAATTATACATAGAATTTGGGTAAATTATTAGATATTAGAAAGAAATTCTTCACTATGAGGGTGGTGAAACAGGTTGCCCAGAGAAGCTGTGGCTGCCCCATCCCTGGAAGTGTCCAAGGCCAGGTTGGACAGGGCTTGGAGCAACCTGGGATAGTGAAAGGTGTCCCTGCCCATGGCAGGGGGTGGAACAAGTTCATTTCTAAGGTCTCTTCCAACTCCAACCAGTGTGGAATTCCATGAAAATTTCCTCAAGGCAAACCCACCCGCAGGAAACAACACAAAATAAACTCCTGGCCAGAAATCACGTGTGCACCTCCCTCTTTTTCTCCTCAAAGCCCGTTCCTCCTCCGTTCATTGAGTGTCCGAGTGCCTCCTCCCCAAAGCGTCGGCAACACAAACGTGGGCCACGTGCTCTGCTTCATTAAAAATTATGCTAATGGGAGGCATCATTTAAATTGCTAATAGGGTCGGCTGTTTCTAGTAAGACATGACAAACTGTCTGGAAGGAATTTTTGCATTTTTAAAGATCCCCTTTTATTCCCAAAGGGAAGCGAGTTGTTTCCGAGGGGAAAATATATATATGTATTTATATATACACACGGGCACGCACACAAACACACACACACAAATACAGCTTTTCCCCCCACCCTAAAACCAAGTGCTGCAAAACACCTTTTCTTTTTGGGGCTCGTGGCACGGGGTTGAACCCATTTTTGGCTTTGGGGAAGGGGTGGTTTGGTGATGCTGATGGGAGGGTGGTGCTCCATCACCCCGACCACCTCGCCACGCTCCGCACGCTCCGGCTCCCGCCGCGGATCAGCAGCTGCTCTTTGCAAGGAATGCTGATTAGCAGCAGGCAAGGGAGGGAAAAGCCACGGGGATGGATAAAAGATGAAGCCAGAAGAGCAACCAGGACTTCTGCTCCCCTCCTGGGACCAGATTGTCTTGCAAGAAGTTGTTTTTATAATGCCTCGCTCTGTCCACCGTGTGGACGTTTGGGCGTAGTTTGGAGGTGCTTGCATCCCACCAAGAGGTATTTGCATCCCACCAAGAGGCATTTGCATCCACCAAGAGGTATTTGCTCCACTCAGCTGTCATTAGAGGGCAAACCTGACCCCTGGAAGTGCTCAGGGAACCCATCCCGAAGTGGTGGTGTGTCTGGATTGTGCCAGTGGGAGGGGGACAGATGGCAGCACGGGCACTGGGGACAGCCCCCCGTAACACCATCAATCTGCCAGAGGGAAAGGGCTTCTTACAGGGAGCAAAAGAGGACAGAGAAGTATGGAGAGGTGAAGCCAGGAGAGAATGTCAGCTGAGGACCACTGGCAGGCACTGGCAGCTGCCAGGGGAACGCAGCTGAGTTTCTCCAAGGGATCTGGGCATCTTCCACAAACTTCCCAGCAGCCCTCCAGCTGGGAGCATCTCCACGTGGTGTTCCAGCCCTGACACCAGTGACCAGACAAAACGTGCTGTTTGCAGCCACAGAATAATCATTTTATTTCTTTTTTTGGTCAAAACCTGAATCAGCTCTTCCCCCACACCTGGGCCGGGCTCCCCGTCAGCAGCTCACAAATAGGCACGGCTGAGATGCTGCTGTTGGTTGTCACGTCGTCATTTCAGTGCTTGCTAATAAATTTAGGCTGTGATAGGGTTGTCACTTGAAAATCTCGGTGGTTATTAATAAATTTAAGCTGTGATAGGGATAGCCATGGGTTGGTTTTTAATTTTAGATGGCTTTCTCTTTAAAGGCATTTGCGTTGAATATATCTGGGTCTCTGGTGATTCGTTTTAACCCTTCAGTTTTACCCGCTTGGACTTCAATAAAAGCAAGAAACAGCCTAAATATGTGGGTTTTCCCTGTGTTTCAAGCTGTCCATGAAGGTTTGGAAAATGCACCTTAGCCCAGATAACTGCATTTAATGGCTTTTTGGGGTTTCTGTGGGTATTTCAGCAGAAATGGGGGCAGAGAGATCCACCACAGCTCTAGGATGATCCAAAGTGGGCAGGGAGCCTGGCTACGGACGAGCCAGCACAGCCAGAGGAGGTGGCTGTGTCCCACTCCTGCCCAGGCTGCCACATGCCCTGGAGCTGATGTTATCTCAGGAGTGCAGGGAAAGTGAAGATCACACCCTCAGACACTAAATGGCTTTGTTTCTGCTCCAGTCTCACTTCTAACACCAGCTCCCATCCATCCCCTTGCTCTCCTCTCTCCCTCTCCCAGCCCTGGCACAATAGACATTATTTGCAACATGACAACCACAAGGCTGAAGTTGTCATTTCATCTCTAAACGACTTCTTGGCCTTTCCATCTTGGTATTTTCACCATTTCTTTTTGCTTTTCCCCGTTTCCCATCCTTGCTCAACGCTCCAAGATCCACAGCCAGGAGTCACAAATTGTCATGGGAAGAACCAAACAAAAAAAACCAGCAAAACAACAAACCCAAAGCCAGGGAAGGCCAGACAGGCAATAAACTTGTGCTGCCCTTAGCAATGAAGGACATCCTGGCTTATTCTGCCTTGGAAGGAATATGATTATGTCTGGCATACGATGGGCAGAGAAGCTGCTCGACAACCAGGCAACCACTAAATTCAATTTCGAGACTCCAATAGCAACTTTCTCCCAGCACAGCATCAGAAAATAAAGCCCAAGCCCATGATAAAAGAAATGCACAACAGCACTGGGGGATGGCTGCTCTAATAACAGGCTGGGAGGGCAGGATGTTTGTCCTGGAGGGATCAACAGTGCCAGGTTGTGTCCTGTGGCCCCAGCATGGCTGAGGTGACATGGCCACATCCACACTGCCCCTAAACAGGGTGGTTGCACCCAGAAAAACTGTTAAGAATAATCTCAAATCTGTGCTAATCCAGGTTTGGGGACTATTCCATCGAGTCATCGAATCACAGAATGGTTTGGGTTGGAAGGGACCTTTAAAGGTCACCTAATCCAACACCCTGACATGGGCAGGGATGTCCTCAGAGCAGCCTTAGCTCAGCATGACTTAGCCCAGGTCAAAAGCATTCCAGGGTCACTCTGCCCGTGACTGTTGGGCTCCAAAACAATTTAAATTCACGGCTTCTGGCAGACCCTACTGGAGGATGAATGTTGGTCCCCAGGGATGGGAGGTTTGGGTCTAACATCCAGTCTGTAAATAATGGCCTGAAGCAGAAGACAATGGAAACAGAGCTTGGAGAAGGTGATCCTTGAATATCAACCAGCTTAGGGCATTATCCCATGGGACTCTACCAAGCAGATCCCTGAAGAAATCAAAGTCTGTTTTCCTGTGCCCTCCTCCCTGAGGATCTGGAACTCCACTATTTCATGGTCACTGCAGCCCAGCCTGCCCTTGAGCTTCACATTCCCCACCAGCCCCTCCATGTTGGTGAGAACAAGGTCCAGAATGGTATGTCTCCTCCTTGGCTTCTCTATCACTTGGATGAAGAAGTCCTCCTCCAAACCACCTGGACACCTTATGCCCTGCTGTGTTGCCCCTCCAAGAGATGTTACAGAATCACAGAATCAACCAGGTTGGAAAAGACCTTTGAGGTCATCGAGTCCAGCCTGTGTTGGGGTGGTTGAAGCCACCCATGAGGACCAGGCCTTCTGAACATGAGGCTGTTCATGCCCACACAGGGGCTCATCCACTCAGTCTTCCTGGCTGGACAGCGTGTAGCATTCCCTCACTGTGTCACCTTTAGTCCTGACTCCTCACCCATCTCCAGGCAGAGCTCTGTGCACTCCAGCTGGTCATAGAGGACATCATCACCTCCCTGTGTCCCCTGCCCACCCTTCCCAAAGAGCCTGTGTCCCTCTGTTCCAACTCACATCACAGGAGCCGTCTCCGTGGTGCCAATGAGACCTCCAGGTGTGTTCACCTCTCTGACTCCTCCCTTTTATTCCCTCTAGCACTGAAGTTGGGCCCCAATGAGGGTGATTTCCTGTCTGGAGGGGCTGGAATTCCTTTGTGCTGCTCTCCAGGTGCTCTCCTGCTGACCTGGGATCCCTCTCCAGGCTCTGGACATCTCCTGCTGGCCCTTGGCATCAAACTGGTAGCACTGGGATGGATCCAGGTTCCCCCCATGTAGGTTATACATTTATGCTGGTGCTGATAACATGATACACCCTTCACTGAACAGGTACAAATACTTTACTTTTCACATTTCAAGGGAGTTTAATGAAGAAATGGGGTTGGTTTTATATGAAGAGGATGTTAGAGAAGATCTGGTAGCCCATGTTTCCCATGAGGAAAAAAGTAAAGTGTCAGAACCACCATCAAGATTCAAACCAGGAGCATTGTGTAGATGGGAACAGGGTGTTCAGCCCTCCAAAACAGGTCAGAAAGATCTTCTGCTGCACCCAGAGGTGGAATAAAACAACACAATCATTCCAGAGTGGGGAATGGTATTCAGAATTTTATAAGAATGAACTTGAAAGGATTACATCAACTTCAGTTTTATTTCAGATTTCCTCCTGATGGTGGATTGTGCCAGCATGAGTTCATACCAAGAGTAGGTCCCAAAAGAGTGGCTCTATATTTTAAAAGAAAATCCAAGGCAGTCCTTTAAAAAGGTTTTTTCAGTCATTAAGAGATGTGAATCCTCTCCACTCCTATTGTCTTCTGGTTTGCTATATTGATATTTGGGATGCATTTGAAGACAGTACACGGGGAATGGCTTCCCAGTGCCAGAGGGCAGGGATGGATGGGATATTGGGAAGGGATTGTTGGGTGGGAGGGTGGGGAGGGGCTGGCACAGGTTGGGCAGAGAAGCTGTGGCTGCCCCTGGATCCCTGGGAGTGTCCAAGGCCAGGCTGGACGGGGTTTGGAGCAACCTGGGATAGTGGAAGGTGTCCCTGCCCATGGCAGGGGAGTGGAATGGGATGAGCTTTAAGGTCCCTTCCAACCCATGAAAAGTGCATTGGAGAATCATAAAACAGTTTGGATTGAAAGGGACCTCTAAAGGTCCCCACCACCCTGCCATGGGCAGGGAGATCTCCAGCTAGACCAGGTTGCTCGAAGTCCTGTCCACCTTGAATGTGTCCAGGGATGGACCATCTACCACTTCTCTGGGCAACCTGTGCCAGGGCCTCACCACCTTCACAGCCAAGAATATCTTCCCAATATCCCATCTCTCCCTGCCCTCTGGCACTGGGAAGCCATTCCCTGTGTCCTGTCCCTCCATCCCTTGTCCCCAGTCCCTCTCCAGCTCTCCTGGAGCCCCTTTAGGCTCTGCAAGGGGCTCTCAGGTCTCCCTGGAGCCAGCCAGGAGATGCAGCTCCTTGAGAGGTGAAGGATTGTGTGGCATCTCTTGTCCCCAACCCAGACTTGCCAAGGAGACCATGGAATAGCCAGCTTTAGCAGGATCCATAGGGAGCTTGGTGCAGCCATATGGGATCACCCATATCAGCAGAAATGGGAGAGCCTTGGTCTCTCAAGGCTTCACCAGAGTCAGCAATCCAACCAGGGCTGGCTGCTTGCCACTTCTCTGGCCAAAATTCACTCTTGGGTAAAACAAGAGGAGCATCACTTGGCGCTGTCTGTCTATGGGGTGTGATGTAGTCATAGACCCATGGAACAGTTTGGGATGGAAAGGACCTGTTGTGGGCAGAGACACCTTGCACTAGACCAGGCTTAAATTCAAATGAGAGTCAGTAAAAATGTGACTGCCCTTCAGCCCTCAGCAAGCTCTTACTGCGTGTTTCAGAATTCCTAATCATCTGCAAGGAAAATTCACCCACAGATGATGAGCACTTGGGGACATCACCCTCTGGAATCCAGCAGAGCCACAGGCTGGCACTGTCCCTCAAGCCAACCCAGCAGTTGGAGACCCAGAGGGTGCAGAAATCCCTTTTCCCTCGCCATGAGCATGGCCAGGATAGGAGAGTTGCTGGGATGTCCTCTGGGCAGGCAAGAAATCCCCTGCTCCCAATTTTGGATACCTTCAGGCCATGCAGAGGTGGGAGTCAGCAGTGGGGAGCTTCCTCTTGGAGCTCTCTTCCCTCAAACTCTCATTTCTGAGGGCATTCTTAGGAAGGATGTCAATGTTTGCCTGTAGAGCTCTTCCCTTCAGGAAGGCCTTTTATCCCCAAAAGCGACGGAGCAGCTTCTATTCAGAAGCAGATTGAAGCTCGTGTATTGTATTTGTGGGAATCTGAATGGTATTAGCTAAAAAAACATGAAATTTAGGTCTAGACAGAGGACTCCATGTCTCTACAGAAGGCTGACTCAGGCTTTGTTTGGCTACATTTATTTTCAGGGCATGTCAGAAACGCTCCAAGACGTATTTGCCAAGACATTTTAAAAGGAGGGAAACAACAAAAAAAAAATTACATAATTCTATATAATTTTTCAATTGGCATTCTAGGCTTTTTCTACCAAAAAGTAAAAAAGAACATTGATTTAGGAGGTTTACTAAATGCAGTTTCCCTTTCTCTTTTGCCGCAGTCTACTCACTGAAGAATAAATTTTTACCGAGACAAGTATTTTCTGTGGAAATTTGCCTCAAGTCGGGTAGGACACACATTTCTTACTCCAGTCCAGCGCTTGTGGCTGAAACACAACCACAAGGGAATGAAAATTCACACATTTGAGGTTATTCCCCCTATATTTTCTCATGAGAGGGGCTGGGGATAAGGTATTTCCCACCCGGTTTATTGAGGGGAAGAAACACATTGACAGATTGGTTTCTCAGGAAGGAAAAGAGAAGCAAAAGGCTGAACTGGGGCCACACTCTGAGGAATATTTTTGGTGCTGGGACTTCTTGTCACACCAGTGGGGACATTTTGGAGTGAGGAAACTGAGAGGAGTTGGGACAACCCTCCCTCCACGGCTCCAGGCTGCCAAAGGGAGGAGAAGTGGCGTTAAATCCTCTATTTTAGTTCCTACATCCCTCCGTGCTCCCAGACCCAGGAGCTCTGGCCCACGTTGGGACCAGTGTAAGGCATCATCTGGTGTCCAAGTGAGGGTGGGAAATCCCACAGCACAGGGATGGTTCCTGTGGATGAGGAAGGTGTCTCCAGGCTGCCCTGGAGAGCTTAACCAACCCCAGGCATGTGTGGCACGTGGCACTGCTCATCCTCAGCTCCAAGTGCCCTCCCAGCTTCCTTTTTTGTTGCATCTCCCCCTAATCCTCCCTCCAGATACCTCTCCTAATCTCTCCAAGCCTCTCCCCGCGTTGGTTGGCGCCGTTTAATCCTATTATGGAGATTTCTATTTTAGGAGTTGGGGTGGATGATGCTCCAAGTCCTGCCCGGTGTTCCCACCTGATCCTGAGGTTTGCTGGGGAAATCTCCAAGCCCTTGGCACCTCCAGCAGCATTTCCTTCGGGGTGAGGCATGGAAACACTATTTCTGAAATAAACCCTAAATCCACAGCTCTTCTCTAGCCCTTGCCCAACACAGTCACCCACAGGGCTTGTCTTTGGACACCCCTGGGGGAAGTCAGGGAAGGATTTCACACTGCACAGTCGTTTTAAGGGAGAAAGAATTAATTATAAATAAAAATCAGGTTCACTGATCTCAAAACACATCCTGAGCTGTTAATACTTTTTGGGTTAGACACAAGTTTTGGGGTTTGCCCAATCCCCACTGCATCAGCCTTCCCCCAAAATTGAAGGGGGCCTGGGCAAAGCTCAGTCACATCAGTGGTCGTGCAGGTTGAGTGGAGGTGAAAAAGAGGTGATTTTCCTTTGAAAAGCAGCCTCCAAATCTCACCTGTTCCTGCTGCCTGTATGGGATGAGTCACGAGGCAGAAAACCAGGAGACATCTTCTATACCCACATCTTCTGGCTTAACCCCAAATTTGGGCACCTCTCACTGTGCTCTTCACCCTCTGAGCAGTTGGGGACAGTTTATTCACCTCTGAAATAACACCCAGGCCCTTGCAAAGGTCTCTGCAGGCACAAATCTCACCCAAGTGAGGCTGGTTCAGAGGCAAGAAGTTTGACCTCCTCATTATCAACCACTTCTCTTTCCCACACTTGGTGATGAATAATTCTCAAGCCCCAAAATTTCATCCAAAAAAAGAAATCCATATTTGGAGAGAAAAGGATTCAAATGAAAGGAAATGCTGTCACGTCCCCTGCAAATTCCCTCTCAAAAAGCCACGGGTACCTCCCAGCTCTGCGTGCAACAGGATTGAAACATCAACTGCTCGGAATTCCCTGTGTGTTTTGCAGTCAACAAGTGACTTAAAATGCAGAAATAAAGCCCAAAGTACTCTCTGAATTTTCCTCCCACACTGGCTAATTTTCTGCTGACGTTGCTTACTTTTTCAGATTAGCGATACTGAAAATAGTAAAACTTCTAATCACATAATCCAAACGAGACAGGTTTCAGCTCCTCTCACTGTAGATTTACCTTCTGGTGTCTCCCTAGACCCTGACTTTTAACTAGGTTGCTTGCAGGAGGATGATTTCCTGCTTCATATACTTGGTTTGATGCTGATTTGGGCTCACAGTGGTGTTTTCTCGTTATCTGAATCCTCCTGACCTGTTGCTGGGAACTTCTTCCAGGAGAATTTCTTCCTAAAGCAACAACCAAAGTTTTTTTCCAGGATAACATAAACCAGATCAAACGTGGATGAAAACCCCTGATGAGATTTCAGCCAGTCCTGCCCTGTCAGAGCCATCCCCAGGCATCCCACACCCATAACCCAACACTGGTCCTCTCCCACTGCTGGAAAACCAAAGCAAGGATGGAAACTTTCTCCTTCAAGTGTGACCATCACCTGCAAAGCTCCTCCAGGTGCCTCCAGGAGCCAGGAACTTTCCATGCAGCTCAGTGACAAGAACTGTCCTTCCATGCAGGGCCATCAGCTTAAAAATAGGCTGAATATATAAGTGGTCAAATCAGGTTATAAATATTGAACTCTCCGTGCTGCCTGCTGGCACTTTCAGCTCAGCTGAACCAGCTCAGCGTAGCAGGAGGGTCTTCATTTGCAGGTCTGTGTTCCACGGTGCCACAGCTCAGCTGTGGGGTGGCAGGATCCCAGCAGAACCCCCAGAGCTGATTTGGGGATGATTTTGTCCTATTTGTGGCATCCGTCAGATTTTAGAAGAATGGTGAGAGCTGGAACACTCTACCCACTAATGAGCTCCTTCCTCCTCTAATCTCATCTCTGCTTTCTTGTGTCCCACCAAAGCCAAATCTAAGAGCATTTGAGCTGCAAAAAGATGATGCCTCTTGCCATTCAAGACAGGTCCATAGCAGGACAGAAGATGAAGACCTGGAGAGACAATAAGGTCCAAATGCATCTCCCCATCCTGAGCAACCTGTTGTGGTGAGTGTCATCCCTGCCCATGGCAGGGGGTTGGAATGAGATGAGCTTTCAGGTCTCTTCCCACCCAAATCATTCTCTGGTTCTGTTGGGATGTCACCACATCTCCTCTTGGTGTCACAGCAAAGTCCCAAAAGAGCCCTAGTCCAGAAGAAGGGGGTTGTGTTTGTCATTAGCATCAAGAGAGGCAACACCACTTTTCCTCCTTCTTCACAGCTCACATGATTGACTTGGACACTCCTTCTTCCACAAGCACAACACTTTCCATGGACATGGTCCTCCCTTGGTTGGACTCAGCTCCTGCTCAAGGTGTCCCTGCCCATGGCAGGGGTTGGAATGAGATGATCTTCAAGGTCCCTTCCAACCCAAACCATTCTGTGATCTATGTTTTGATAGATCAAAACTGGCACTGGAACAAACCCCTTCACGTCAACACCTCATCTTGTATTTTCCAGAATTTATATGCCCATTGCAAACACCCCCCAGACACGCTGCAAGTCACCCTGTGTGCTTTCTGACCACACACCAGGACCAAAGCAAGCAGCATTTTTCCAAGTTCCAACCTAAGGAACGCTGTGTTTCTGCTCATAAAAACATGGAAATATGATTAAGTCTAATTCCAACTCAGCTTGTGTGACAATCCTGTCTTTGCCTGGCTACAGAAGGGAGAATAAGTTACAGTCTCTCCTGCTGCAGGAACCAGCACTGGTGATTGAATTGTGACAGCCAAGCACAGCATATGGTCACAGAGGATGGGAGAGCAAGAAAGAGGAGAGATTTTGATTTCATAGAATCATAGAATGGTTTGGGTTCAAAGGGACCTTCAAAATCGTCTCATTCCAATCCACCAGCCATGGGCAGGGACACCTTGCACCATCCCAGGTTGCTCCAAGCCCTGTCCAACCTGGCCTTGGACACTTGCAGGGATCCAGGGGCAGCCCCAGCTTCTCTGGGCAACCTGTGCCAGGGCCTGCCCACCCTCATTGTGTCTTCCTCATGTCTAATCTGAATGTCCCCTCTTTTAGATTAAGTTTGCATCATTACCCTCATCTTTAGATAATTTTTTTAATTTCTTTTTTGCCAGCAGCTCCATCTTCTTCCCACTGGCAGCAGTGCCACGAGACATGGCTGTAGGACAACAAAGCCATGGATTCCCCATCTCTGGAAGCGTCCAAGACCATGTTGGACAGGGCTTGGAGCAACCTGGGATGGTGCAAGGTGTCCCTGCCAATGAGGTGATCTTGGTCATCCCTTCCAACTCAAACCATTCTAGCACTCTGTGAGTCCAAGAGCAGCCCCAGCAAATTCAACCCAAATCCTTCAAGGCAAGTAAAGCACAAGGATGAAAATTAATCACAGGTTGAGCTGAGGGAGGGGTGGCTTCATGTTTGCTAAAGGGCTTTCTGGAATATTGAGATGAGACTGGGAAATGAGTCCAAATAATCTGTGAAGAGCATGAGGGATGTAGAACTTGTGCTGAGCTTTGGTGCCAAGAGGAGGGTCATCAGCAGGTACAACAAGGCCAGAGCTTGCCTGAGAAACCTGGCACTGTTGCCAGAAGAAAACTTGGGATGCTGTGGAATACAAGGTGTTTGGGGGCTTGCAAGGTGTTTCCTCATTAAGAGGAGGGCTGGTTAACAGCAGAAGCAAGGGCTGATATTGAAAGTTTGGCTGTAAATGGGTTAAACACACAGAGCTGCTCTCTTGGGGTTGTCTGTGGGGGGTGCAAAGCAAAGTCACACTCCACATGCAACTGGAGAAGGAATAAACGTGTTGGGCAGAACTGATGCACTTCACACCAAGGCTGCACATCCCAGAGCTGCCTCTTGCACTTCAGGAATTGATTACTGGGGAAGTGAGCACTGCCAGCCAGGGAAACCTCAGCTGAGATTGCTTGATCCAGCTAAATTATGCCTGCATAACCCCTTTTAAGCACTCTGATCCTGGCATTAATGTCCAGATGCTTTAAGGAATCCATGAGTTGCAGCTCCTTCTGATTAGCCTTGGCTATGCAAGATTTGCCTGATCAATTGGAATAGATTTCCAGATTTATTTCTACTTGGAAAGAGAGCTTTATATGAAGTGAATCCCTCCACCAAAAAAGGTGACTCTGGAATGCTGTTGGAGCTCTGTCTTGTGGAGGCCTCGTGGTACATCCCCAGTGTCACAGGAGGGGAGGGACCATTTCTGCCTCACACAGTGGCATCTTGCCCCCAAAAAAAGCACCCCTGGGGTGATCAGGCTGAGGGGTTGAGTAGGACAGCACAGCACCCAGGGCACTTTGGGGTTTTCCAGACCATATCAAAGCATGGTTTCATCAAAAATGGGAAAATATCCCCCTCCAACCTGGTTTTCCTCTTCCAGCTAACTGAGCCAAATGACATTGAAGTAGGAAGTGGAATAAATATACACGAGGAGTCCTCTCACCAAGTTATTTAATTCACCAGAAGGGACACTTAACCATCCAGCAGCACCTTATTTACATTGAGCTGCTCTTTATGCATCCTGTAAACATCAGAAGCAATTTCTAATAAATTGCAATCCAGGGAGCAGCAAATCAACAATATCACCTGAGTTGTTTAAACGAATTCATTACAAAATATATTGCCTTTTTCCCCGTGACTTCATTCAGATTGTGCTGGAGAGTGTTATTCTCCCAAATTTTCTGGTCAGGATTTGGATGTGCAAAAATATCTCCGAGCAAGAAGAGATTGTATTTTAAACTTCACTGCCCTTGACCTCAGATCCTTTTGAGTCTATTGTGTTCCATCCTCCCTGGCATCACCATCTCTGGTGACATCTCACAACAAACAGCCCCAACAGCAGGTGCCAGCTAATTCCAATTGAGATCACAGATTCAGCCGTGCGAGAGTCGGAAACAGAAATCCTGAAAATGTCTGTAACCTCTGGGCTTCTCTTTACCAGAAAGGATGTTCTACATGGAGTAATAGGAAAATGTAATACTGTTTGCCAGTTTAATTGGATGTGCTCCTGCCCTGTTATGAAGGAGATTGGCTCTTGCTGACTGGGTATAAAACACGGGACGAGAGAGGATCCTGATCGGTTAAAGTGACAAAAAAGCCAGCAGTGATTTGAGATGATGTGACAGCAGCTGGGACATTTTCTTGGCCTCCATTCCAAGTGCAGGAAGGGACTCTGAAAGAGGTCCTTTCAGGGTGGACTTGGTGGAAGACAGCTCCACAGTGCCCAAATCTCAGCCTTATTGAAAATGAAATCCAAGGCGACCCCAATTGCACAGCTCCTGATTTTTGGGGTTAGTGGTGGTGGTTCCCTCCTGGCAACCCAAAAATCCATTGCAGAAAGCAACCTGGATTTCGGGGTACAATGCAAAGCACAGCAAGAGGCCCTGGGGGGTTGTTCTTGCTCATCCTTCACAGGATATGATGAGTTTGGAAAGGACCCACAAGGACCATCAAGCCCAACTCCTGACCCTGCACAGACCCAGCCCCAAGAGTCCCACCATGTGCCTGATGGTGTTGTCCAAAATCTTCTCCTTATTATGAAACCAAGAGCTCGAAGAGCAGAGAAGGGAATCTGGGCAGAGACCATAAAGCAGTGGGTTCATGCACGGCAGCAAAGCCTCATCCCAGCATTCCCACAAAGCTCTTGTAGGCTACAAATCTCCAGGTGGAGTGGATGGAGTAGCTGCCTTCTCCTCGCTTTCTCTGCCTCCATTTACAGAAAGCCACGAGAAATATTTCCTCCTCTTTGTTGAGACGGTTTCCTTGCACTTAGGGAGGCGGAACAAGTGCATTTATGCTCTCACTCCAGGACTTGCTGATGGCCGTGAGAGGCAGCTGGGGACAGGCACGGGGCTTGTTACAGCCTCAGAAATGCAGTGCTGAAGTGCCTGTGTGCTGGGTGAGAGCGAGGGGAGCTCTGTGTGCTGCCTGACCTCGGCTCCCCTCCGGAGCAGCCACGGAGACAGGACCAGGGGGTCTCCAATTCCTTCCCAGGGTCACACAGTCACAGGGTCAATGAATAGCCTGAATTGGAAGGGTCACACAAGGATCGTCAAATCCAACCCCTGGCCCTGCACAGACACCCCAACAATCCCACCCTGTCCCTGAGAGGATCATCCAAACACTCCTGGAGCTCTGGCAGGTTTGGGAAGTGCCCGTTCCATGGGGAGCCTGGACAGTACCCACCACCCTCTGGGGGAAGGACCTTTCCTGAGATCCATCCCAAACCTCTCCCTGAGATCCATCCCAAACCTTTCCCTGAGATCCACCCCAAACCTCTCCCTGAGATCCATCCCAAACCTCTCCTGACACAGCCCCAGCCATTCCCTGGTCCTGTCAGATGTCACACAGAGCAGAGATCGGAGCTGCCCCTCCTCTGTCCTCTTGAGGAAGCTGCAGCCCCCAAGGAGGTGACCCCTCAGTCTCCTCTTCTCCAGGCTGAACAGACCAAGTACCCTCAGCTGATCCCAAAAAAGGCTGGACCACTCTGCTTTCCGTGTGTCCTTCACCCTGGCCAGCACCAGAGCAGGTATGCAGATCCTTGGGGATAAATTGTAGAATTTAACTATGCATTTATCAATCACAGAATCATGGAATGGTCTTCATGGGAAGGGACCTTAAAGCTCATCCAGTTCCAACCCCCTGCCCTGGGCAGGGAGAACTTTCACTAGATCAGGTTCCTTACAGCCCCATCCAACCTGGCCTTGAACACTTCCAGGGATGTAAAATATATATATTTGTATATAAATAACAGCAATAAATAAACCAGCCTCTTTCCTTGGCTAGGAGGCCATGTCTTTGTGGTGGAGGAGCTTTGACCATGGGGGTGCATGTTCAGTCTCAGCCTTTCCTTGGTGCCCCCAAATTGCTTCTGGGTTCAGAGACACCTTGGAGCAGGTCTTGGCATCAGGCAATGAAGTTCCTCAAGTTTGGAGAGCTGAATCCCACCCCACCACGAGCAGGAGGACCTGGGTGATGCATAAGCCTTATTCTTCAGCTCTGTTGAAGAGACAAAGCACATTTTACTATTTCTTAATGAATTAGGTCATGAAGAAGGGTCTGGCCAGGGTTTTCCCTGCTCTCTGGTGGGAAGCTGCCAGCAGTAAGCCTTGCCCATGCTCCATGGAGCTGGTGTCAACTCAGAGCTGACCCACCAAACTCTTGGTTCCCTCATCCATAAAACGCCTTCCCTCATCTCCACAAGGAGAAAAACCCAGCACTTTGGTGCTTCTCTGCAGCCAGTCAGCCCTTGAGACCAGTTTTCCTTGGATATAATTATTTCCTTGGCCAGACCTCCCATGGCATGCTGGTGCTCTGCTTGTCTCTCAACCCCCTGCCACGACTCTGCCTCCCATATTTTGGAAAAACAGCTTATTTTTATTTTTTCCTGCCATATAATATTTCTACCATCTATAATATCTCTCATGAATTGTGTTTCCTTAATGAACTGGATATGATGAACTGAGAAGACCAGATGAGGCTCAGAGCAAAGCGGAGGGCTCAACTCTTGATGGGCTCCCTGGGCCACCCTCCTCCAGGTGCTTCTCCCCGCACAGTTAATTCCTCATATGCAAAAGAGAGCTAATTCCCTGCAATTTACCCAGTGTGTGAGCCCTAATTAACATTTTTGAAGAGACCCCGGGAAGACCCCAGGCTGGGGAAGTGGTTGTTGCCCTATCTGAGCAGGCATCCTTCCCATCTCTGGGCAAGCAGCAGCTGCCCCTGCTCCGGGTTTGTTAACATCCCAATCAATTACCAAAAAAATTCGGCTCCAACTTTCCCAGGCAGGAGGATTTCATTTTTGGGGTTTTTTTTTTTGTTTTTCTTCCCGGCTCACACCCCCCGAAATCCCGCTTCTCCAGCTCCTTTGAGCCCCGCTGGGAGATATTAAGGTATTATTATGGTCCCCCGTTGCTGCTAAACAGGGAGATGCGTGTCCCGTCCTCTCCTCTAAATCAGTTCATCCCTCTCTCTCCCCCCACCGCGGAGAGCTTTTAAAAATAACAAATCGCGGGTTATCCTCGCTTTCTTCGGGAGGGCGACCTTTAGGGTTTGCGTGCACAGCTCTGAGGGATGAAGGGAAATTTGTTTTCCAGGGGAAGAAGGAATGGAAAGCTGCAATTGGACCTTTAAAGGAGGGGGGGAAAGGCTGTTGAGGAGCTTGAGAAATTAAAGAGCTGCTGGACAGTGGATTTGTCGGGAGCGAGTTTGCTGGGGCAGGATGAGGGAGGGGATCTCAGCAAATATGACCCCGTTAATAATCAATACCTGCTAGCAGGGCGAGATTGGGATCTAATCGCTCTTATTGTTATTCCAGTTCGAACCCAGTTCCTCTCCTCTGGCACCACAAAGTGATCCGTATTTTTAATTCGTTCCCAGGCACGGCACGATCCATCACATGGCTGGAACCAAATGCCAGCGCCGCCAGAGCAGGGGGAACATTTCTGTTCTTTAAGTTACTGGATGCTAAGTTTATGTTGATTGCTGCGAGGAGCAGCTCCCAAAGTTAACTAGCGGTAAAGTGTTGATAATGTCCCACTTTCGCAATCAGATTTGCATAGCGCACAACGGAGGTTCGCAGGTGGGGAAAAAAAAATAAAAACAAAAAAAAAAAATTAGCTTAAGTGGTGTTTTTCATCAGCCCCTGTCAGTCTCATACTGTTTGCTTCGTTCTGGGGACGTGGGGCGTTTGGTGACAAATGGTTATGACATTTTCCATCTCAGCATTACGTCATTAGAGAATCGCCATCCTCTGCCCTGCGGCTGCATCCTGGCCTGGGAGGGAGGGAAGGACAGGGGAGGGGGTGAAAACGGGGGCAGAAAGGGGAAAAAAATGGTTTTTTAAAAATATTTTGTTATTTATTATTTTTATTCTCCTGGGGGAAAATATATATTTATCTTTTCAAGCCCTTTCCCACTCCCTCCATGGGGAAATATCCCCGTGGGCAAAGGGAATCATCCTGTTCCCACCGAAGTCAGAAGGACCTGGACACAAATAGAGGGGTGCAGATCCAGGACCTCTCTTCCCAAAGGCCTTCCCTGCCTGCCAGCATCAGTGCTGAGGTCCCCCAGCCCTCCCTTTCATCATCCCTGGTTAAAGGAGGGAGAATCTGCCTTTAGGTTTTCACTGCGACACGATTTTATACGGCAGAATTGAAGCACTTGCTCGGTGTTAGGGGCTCCCAGGATTCAGGGATAAAGCAGAAATATGTGATTTCCGCAGCAATTTCGGTTTGGTTTTGTGTCCAAACCCCCACCTCACTTTCCATCTTGGCCTTGTACCTGAATTTAGGAGGGGTTTATTCCTACCCTGGGTCAGGCAGAAGTTTTAGCCTGCGTTTTGCAGGGTGTTCCGGTGGCAGTTCCTCCTTTCAGGCTCTGATTTCTGTTTTACCCCCTTGCTTTAGGGGCAAATAGAGTGATAATAAAGCCCAGCGTTATCCTGGGATGTGTTTTTAGCCTCATCCTCCCCCCCTCTATACATTAAGTAATTCATCCTTATTGCCATTAGGAATTCAGATGTTATTTTACAGAGGGGGAAGGGAGGATGGATGTGTGCAGAGCACAGCTTATGTTTTACAGATATCCCTTTTTTTCCTGTGCAAGTTGCTGATTTACTGTAAGAAACCTCCTGGAGAAAGGTTCCAAGGAAGCTTTATGGGGGAAAGGCAAAAAAAAGGGGGATTTTTGATGCAATTCAGGCTTCTCCCTGCAACCGTGCAGCTCTCGCTGCCTGTGTGTGCAGTATAGGGAAGAGCCGCCTTTGCATTAATAATAGTCCAATAAAACCAGACAATATTCCTGCTTAAATGCATTGAGTTATGTAGATCCTAATTCTAGCACATCAGCAAGGAAGGAGAAGCAGATATTCCGTCCTCGCCACAACAAATTCCGTGATACAAATGCGAGCCGACATATGGTAAAAATTGCCTGCAGCCCTGCTGATTTACAGAACTGTTTTCACTCACAGATAATTCATTAAAAATCATTTCATACTGGCTGTATATACATCAAAAATATTTACTTGTGTAAATATCAGTCGGGAAGGTATTGCTTTTTTTCCCTTTTTTTTTTTTTTTTTTTGTTATCCTTTACCTTCCTTTTATTTTCCTGGCAGCTGATGGGGAGGGAAGGGAAAAAAAAAAATCCAGGGATATATGATGGGCATAGAGGAAAGCAAAGGTATTCCTGGCATCCATGCGTTCATCCTGGATATAGGTCAGGCCTGGGGGTGGGCTGGGACTGCTTTTAAATCCTCTACCTGGACCATCTGCTGCTCCACGCCAGTGGAATCTGCGTATGGGAAACACACACTAGGCAGGCATCGGGACTGGGGGATACGGCACAAAAGGCACCGGGAAAGGGCTTTTACCTGGCCCGGGGCTGACCTGGGGAACAATGGGAGCCAGGAGGACACACACACAGCCCGGGAAAACGGGAGCAGGGGGATTTCGAAGCTGCTGGAGGAGCTCGGAAAATAAAGAGCAAATTCCAGCGAGGCAAAAGGGAGGTTTGGGGTTGGATCGGTTTTGCAAAGAGTCATAAAATGATGGAGGCACAAGACACGAAGGGGACAAACAGCACGATGGGGTTTGAGGCTCCCAAAGCCCGACATCCCCGGTATAATTGAGACAAGCCATGAAATCTCCCTTCTGCTCCCACGTTTTATTCTCTAAAATACGTGTTGCCTTCCTTGAGATGTTTAACAAGGCTCCAGCCTGACACTGCATTTTTCCTCTTTTCCATGTGCTTAGTCCAAGAGAACTCACTTAAATTCGATGCGTTATTTTAAACCTGAAGCTTAGAGACCCTGAGATAATTTTTTCCTGCCTCGAGGAAAATTCAGAAATAAATCAGAGAGAGTACGAGTGATCTGGGGTGTTTTGTTTGTCGGATGTTTTTTTTTCTTTTACAACCAGTAGTTGCAATAATATTATTTCAACTGTGGAAGGGAATAGGTCTGTGGAACAGGGATCTGGTCTTTCATCCTCCATAAAACCCAGTAGGAAAGAAAGCCCTAATATTGGGGGGCTTACAGAGGGCAGCCCTGGGGGGAGCCAGGATGTCCATTAAGATGAAATGGCTACGTGGGGAAGGGGGGGGAATGCTGGAATCGCATCCCACATCCATACCCTTCATGGAGTCAACTTTGGGCCCATTTCCTCTGGAACTGGGTGCCATGTCTCACTCCACAGAGCTGCTGCATCACTGGGAGATTTTCATACCAGGCTGAACCCGAAAGGGAGGGTAAAATCAACTCTCACTTCCCCATCGCAGCCTCTACATCGCGAAAGCCTCTCCCGCTCTATTTATACGCTGGATAAATCAGTCTCCAGACTGTTACCATAGATAACAGAGTTCTTCTCCTGCTGTTGTCTCTAACAGCTTCTTCCCCCCCCCCCCCCCCACTATATTTTGCACCGTTCCTACCTATCACCTCAGTGAGTAATTCGCCTGCTCCAAAGCAAATGACTTCGGAGCGAGCCGGGATTTTCAGGCAGAGGGAGATTTTTCGCCCCCCTCCTGCTCAATTTTGTTCCCGGTTCTCTAAGGAACCCTGAGAAATCCTACAGAAGAGGGGGCTATAGGTGATTGCATCTGATCCTGATGTTTAACCTTCTTGCAGGCTCCAGGAATTAACTATTTAGGAGGTGAGCAGCTCTGTGATGACACGGCCAGGCTGGTTCGCAGCGACGGCAATGCTTTCCACCAAAATTCCTAATTCTCACTTCGGAGCTTCTGCAGGAGACATTGCCACAGGGTCTTTACCTAATAAATAGCTCAATAAATGCAGTGGTTCCCTATTTCGGGGACCAGTGGATGCAGAGTTTCCCCTGCCAGGGATGGGGTGTTAATGGGATTTGTTGTTCCTGGTTGGGGGGCGAGGGGGGTTAATCCCTTCCTTCATGTAGATCCCAGCTAAGCTGGTTTAGGTCATGTTCAGAGTTAAAGTTTTGTGGTACAGGCTCTGTCCCTCCATCCATCCCACGGTGCCGGGCACGGGGATGAACCCAGCTCCCCCCTTCACCCCCTCTCACCTCCCAGCACTTCAAAATTCAGGTGACCCCCTGAGAGAAATAAAAATAAGGGTTTATATTCCACCAAAGCGGTGAAAAAAAGCTTGTAAAGGCTTTTAGGAACCCTGCGTTGTCGCTCGGGGAAAGCTCCCAGCGAGGCCCAGAGCCCTTTGTTTGCTGCAATGGGATTTATCATGGAGCAGGGAGAGCAGGAAAGGGAATTTTCCTCCTCCCCCCACCCTAGCTGGGTGCTCAGCACCCACCTGCAGGGACCCATTCCCTCGGTGTCACCTTTGCCATCGGCTCCAGCTGGCGTTAAGCTGGTTGTGGGGATGTGGCTTTGGGCTTTGGGGTTGTTTTCTCAAGCCCGTGGTCTTGGAGGAGCCTGCAAAGCGTTAAATAGCCTCACCTGACCTCCTCCAGCAGAGCCAGGCTCTGCATCCTTATTTAGGGACATACATCACCTCCACAGCTTTTCCTCTGGCGCTGGGGGTGGAGCAGAGGAGTGAAATGTCTTGAAGGGGAAAAAACAAAAAAAAAAAAGGCACAGCTCTAAATCCATCCGAATTATTTGCCTCGAAACCCTTTTCCCGTCCCCTTTTTGCCATCCCAGCCTGCCTGAGTGAGTGAGGATCCAGGCGATCCCGAGCGGGATGTGCAGGAGGGTTGGACACATATGCCGTGCCATATGGAGCGGCGCGATCCCGGTCAATCGGATCTTTGGGAGTTTTATCGTTTAATTTCTTAATGTGCTAACAGTGCGGAGGGAGGGGATGGATCATCAGTTAAGTCCGAGGATTTATGTTTTTAAGGGAGTGTAATGTGTTTTCGAGCGGGGTGGAGTGAGCTTTAAATATCCAACGTGATGGGCAGCGGGCAGGAGGGAGAGCTGGAAAAGACCCTGGGACATCCCTTGGAGCTTTAATCCAGCACAGGTTTATAACAGGGCATCCAGCTCCATGCGAGCTGAAATTCAGCAGGAAAATCCCCCTGTCCATTTGGAAAAGCCATTTTACCCAGTGCTGAGGGCTCCAGGCACGCAATCCCTGTCCAGGGTCTGCATCCCACATAGTTCCCATCCATGGGTCCACGTCTATGGCTCAGCTCAGGCATCTCAATTCCATTTGAAGCCACAAAGCATGAGCAGGAAAACATCCCCAAGGCCCCTGATCCTCAGTTTCCCCACTTAAAGAGGGAATTGCATTTCCTTCCTTCAAATTGCCATTGGGGATCAGCGCTCCTACAGATTCCCAAAGCGCTTTGGGATCCTCCAAAGGAAGGTCTTACAGAGGGATAAAACCCTGTTACTTATTAAAAAAGAAATACCCAGAAGTAATTTTGGAGGGGTCTCCAAATGCCAACTTTTCACCCTCCGGCCTCGCGTGAAATGCATCTATTTATTTTTAAATAACACGGCTCAGCTCCCCATAAATCTGCGAGGCAGAGAGCCGAGGAGGGGATGAATTACGTGCTGCTGTGACCCCATCCCTGGTCCCCATCGGGCAGCTGCCTGCCGGGCAGGGCCACACGAGCCCATGGCCCGTGGCTCCAGCTGCGCTCGGCAGCGCGGCGGTCTCAGAGGGATGCTCTGGCTGTTGGCTTCTGTCAGCCAGACCTTAAAAACCTGCACCATACGAGTCCTTATTTGCATTGCAAACAGCTCCGAGGAGGTATATGAGGAGTTGCTGGTTCAGGGGAAATAGGGTTTGGGGGTTGGGGTGGTTTTTTTTTGAGCTAATAACGTTGTGTCGTCCTTTTGAGGGGGGTGATGTTATAAAGGGCAAGCAGGGAGATCGCTGCGCTCTCACGAGCGATTTTTGACATTCAATTTCCAGTATTTCCTCAAAAACTCCTCCAATGTGGTGCATTAGATGAAATGTGATTAAGCCCAAAATGGGAAGCAGGGTTAAGGAGAAAGGGCCGAGGATCTCTGCCACATCTGGAGGGTCCCAACATGCACAGGGCTCCTGTTCCTATCCAGAGCTGGACCCTGAATGCACAGGAGCCGCCTGCTCGTGCTTCCATGCGGGTTTTTCCTCAGCAACTTGTAGGCCTCGACCAGGGAGGGGAAAAAAAAAAATAAATAAAAAAATAAAAAGCAAAGAGAGGGATGCATTTGCCTCCACGCGACGGGAAGGAATATACGTGGAACCAGCTCAGCGGCCCCGGAGCCGCGGCTTGTGCTGAGCCATCCCAGGAGCGGGGCACATGCCCTTGACACGAAATCACCCGGCGAGTAATAAAGGATTTCCTGCCTTCAGAGCCTGCCTGAGCCGGGGGTTTAGCCTGGGTTAGGCTGCGCAGAGCCCTGCCAAGGTTACAGGGGCTATCGGGGTGTTCTGGCTGGGAGCAGGAGGTAGCCCTGGATGGAGATGGGTGAGGTGGGCACGGCGTGCGCTCCTCAGCGGCAGGACCTCCCTATAAACAAAAAACGCGCTCCTTCTCCTTGAAATTCACCTTGGACGCGGTGAGACGGGCTGGGTTTGTTGCTCGGGGTTGGTTTGGGGTTTCTTTTTTTTTTATTATTATTATTATTATTGTTATTATTATTCGCCACCCCTTTTCCCCGACAATTGCCAGCGGAGAGGCTGCAAAAAGGCGCTGAGGAGCCACTGCAGGCTGCGCAGCGCTGGGAGCTGTCAGCCCCACGCCACTGCAGTGATGTCAGCCCGCAGCCACAGCCACTGCCACCCCCAGCCCCTGCACACACGCGAGTGCAAGAAGAAGAATTCATAATTACAGTAGCGTAGCCATGAAACCAGCAGTGATGAGGAGGGGAGGGGAGGGAGAGAGAGAGAGAGAAGCCTCATCCAAAATCGGTCCTTTAATCCTTTTTTTTTTATATATATATATATATATATATCTTTTTTTTTTCTCCCCGGCCTGCAAAGCTGCACCCAGCTCTGCAGCATCCTTTCTCTGCAGTGGGGTTTGGGGGGGCCGGGGCAGGGGGTTCCCCCCCGGCATCCCCTCCAAAGCGGGTGGAGGGTGCGGGGGACTGCGGGGGGAGCTGGGCAGGGCTGGAGGCTCTTTCCCCGCGGGTCGCTCCTTGTTTTAAAAGGCAGCATTTCTGCGGACAACACCCGGAGCATCTCTGCGGGAGCGGGGCTGGGGGCGAGGGCTGCAGCCGCCTTGTTTGCGGCGCACGGAGTCAGCAGCTGGGATTTTTTTTTTTTTTCCCCTTTTTTTTTGGCTGAATAATCCTTTACGGGGAGGGGGTGTGCGGGGAAAGGGGGGGTTGGGGGAGGAGGGCGGGACAGTGGATCAACATCACCGAAGGAGGACAGCGAGCAAGATTAGGGCTGGCTAATGATAAGTGAGAAGGCGCCGCTGACAGCTCCGCGCTCCGCGCAGCGCCCGCCCGGCTGCTCCGCGCTCGCTCCGCACCCTCCGGCCGCCCGCTCCGCTCCCTCCTCCCCCCATCCCTTTTCTTTGCTATATATATATTTTAGACAGAGATATATATATATATACATAATTTCCACCTCCCTCCGCATAGCGCGGGGGGGGCCACATCCCACACCCCGCCTCCCCGAGCATCCTCCGCGGGATTTACGCGCCCGGCCGCGCTCCGCACCGGCTGCAGGACGGAGGGACCACGGCGGGGCTGCCGCAGGGGGTATTTCCTTCGCTGCTCTTCTTTGGGGGGGCGGGCTGGGGTTGGGGTCGGGCCGGGAAAGGGGGGGCACGGATAGACAAGACACCCCTCAGCACCCCACGGGGGAGGGGGGATGCAGTGGGGGCTGAGGTATCCCCCCCTCCTCGCCCTTTCTTCCCCCCTGGAGGGCTGGGGAGGGCGGGGGGGGGATGAAGGATGAAGCCAGGGCGCTTTATCCGTGGGCTCTGTCCGTCCCCCCCTCATCGTACCCGGGTGACCTTTCAAATCATAGCCCGGCTCGTACCTACCAAGGTGCATTGGGCAGCAAGGGATGGAGGGGGGGGTGATGATGGGGAAGGGGGGGTGATGCACCCGGGCTCTCCCCCTCCCTCTGCCTTTCCCCCTCCCTCCCTCCTCCCTCCTCCCTCCCTCGCTGCTCCCTCCCTCTCTCTCTCTCTCTCTCTCTGCTGCATTTTGCATGAGCTATCTAGGTCATTAGCATTTTAGCGTATGCAAGACTTGACAAAGCTGATGAGAAGCCAGATGGGCCCCTCTCCTCTTTTTTTTGCACCACTTGGGATCTGAGCGAAAGGATTGACTGCAGCAGGCTGAACGGGGGAAGGTTTATTGCGCTCCTCCAGACCCCCCCCGTCTATAGCAGCGCGGCGGGGCTCGGGGCAGGCGGCACAGAGCGGGCAGCGGCGGGCAGAGACGGAGGGCAGGTAACGGGGCCCCCCCCGCCGCCCCCCACCCCACAGCCCGGGGCTTATCGAATGTCACCGAGGGGTTTTGCCGGGGTGGGGGGGTTAGGATGGCTCTGGTGCCCCCCCGCCCATGGGGAAGGGCGCGCCGAGGCTCCGCGGGGCGCGGAGAACAAAGGCTGGGCTCCGCGGGGTCCCTCTGCCCCCTCCCCTCCTTCCCCCCCTTCCCCTTCCCCCTTATTTTTTGGCTTTGCTTTTTTTTTTTTTCCTTTTCTTTCCCCCATTTCCCCCTTCTTCTTCTTCTTCTTCTTCTTCTTCTTCTTCTTCTTCTTCTGTGTATTCTCTTCCTCCCGAGGAAAGGCCCCTCTCTCCGTGTTCACAGCGGACCTTGATTTAAATGTCCATACAATTAAGGCACGCGGTGAATGCCAAGAACGAGGCTGACCAGCATCGAGGCCGGAGGCGGCTCCGCGGCATCCCCCGCACCCGCGGCACCCCCCAAAAATCCAACCCACCCCCCCAAAATCCCCCCCCTCCCGATGCTCGGCCGCAGGCAGCGCTGCGCACCGGCGCAGGTGGCACCGCAGCGCGGGGAGGCGGCGCACAGGGATGCGCACAGGGATGCGCTGGGATGCGCTGGGATGCGCTGGGACCAGGAGGGGACAGCGCAGCTCTCGCGGGGGTCCCCCGGCACGAAGGACAAGGGGGTCCCTGCGG
>JAWWEW010000112.1:113223124-113236560 GCA_035583185.1 Anabacerthia variegaticeps
TCTTTTCTACTCTATTAAACCTCTTAACTGGGTATAAACATGCTTAATTATGAGGTAAGTCCATGCTTCAAGTGGTGTATTTCCTTGTTATACAGGAGCTTCAACTCGGTTGTTCTTCGGTGTAATTTACTTCTTATTTTGCTTCCATCCTTTATATTGCCCTTGTACCCCGACACATGACCCCCGAAACTCCACTTGTAACCCCTTTCTCAAGGAATACCTGAATTATGATAGGGAATCTGTCACATCACTAAATCCTAAAATTCCCCCTGAATAAATAAAGTACCTGAATTATGATGGGAAGTTATCAAGACACTACATTGTACATGACCCCCAAAATTCCCCTTGTCACCCCTTTAGCAAGGAATATCTGAATTATGATAGGGAATCTGCCAAATCACTAAATCCTAAAATTCCCCTTGTCACCCCTTTCTCAAGGAATACCTGAATTATGATAGGGAATCTGCCAAATCACTAAATCCTAATATTCCCCTTGTCATCCCTTTAGCAAGGAATACTTGAATTATGATAGGGAATCTGTCACATCACTTAATCCTAAAATTACCCTTGAATAAATAAAATACCTGAATTACGGTGGGAAGTTATCAAGACACTAAATTGTAATGTAAAAATAATGTATTGTATGTAATTGTATGTAAAAATAATGACTTAATTGTAGTTATATGAAGAGAAGTATGTAAAATTCATACGTATACCATGTAATGAATATGTCTAAAGTGGCTGGATAAAAGCCACACACACAGGCTGGTGCAGTGAAAACCCCCCCTCATGCCCAGGCCTGCATTGCTCTTCCCACATAATAAACCTTTTTTAATTAAAAAAAACAATTAATTTGAATGAGGCTCTGTCTCTCCCAAGCCCCATTCCCCCCGGGGTGAAAGAACTACAAGTCCCATGGTGCCCCGCGGCTCTCCCGGGCCGCGGTGGGCGTGGCGCGGCGCGGGGCACGCCGGGAGTTGTAGTCCCGTGAGGGAGGCGGTGCCTCCCCGTCGCTGCGCTCCTCCTCCGCACGGCTGTGCCTCTCGCAGACGGAAGCCGGGCAGGGACGGGGCAGGGACGGGAGAGCCGGAGCTGCGGCACCATGGGGGACTCCAAAGTGAAGGTGGCGGTGCGTGTCCGCCCCATGAACCGGCGAGGTGAGACCCCCCTTTCCCCCATCCCCACCCGGGGCAGCGCGGGGGGCTCACCTGTATGGGCAGGTGTGCGTGGGGACAGGTGTGTCGCAGCTTGGGGACATCTGTGGCTCTCTATATATCTATATCTATATATCTATTTATTTATTTAATCCATAGCAATAACTCCCCCCCCCCCTCGCGGCGCTCGCCCCCACTCCCCTCCCATCCCTTTCCCTAATTTTTCCTGATTTTTCCCAGTTTTAACGCTTTTTTTTTAAATCCTCCTTTCCCCTTCCCCTTCCCCGTCTCTTCTCCACGCCTCCCGCACCTGTACCTGGTTCCTGCTCGAAAAGCGCTTCCCTCTTCCTCCTTTGGGGGAACATTCCCTTTTTTTCCTTATTTTTGCCCTTTTTTTCCTTATTTTTGCCCTGTATTTTATCCCTGCGCTCTCCAGCCCCTATTCCTGCCCCTCCTGCCCGAGTTAAGCAAGTGACAGGGACACAAGGATTACAAAAACCCCAGAGAAATAGAGAAGAGGAAGCGTGAATTGACAAGGAAATATATATATATTATTTTATTGTTGTTGTTATTGGGTTGTTGGGGTTTTTTTCCCCTCCACGAAACTTGCCTAAGGGTTATGTTAATCAGACCGTGGTCTGGGCAGCTGTTTGAGCGTTTATTACTCGTCTTAATTAGAAAAACTTGCTGCAGATGATGAGGAAATGAGTCTGAAAAGGCAGCTCCAGCCAGGGGATGGGAAGGTGAGCAAGGCAGAGATCCAAGAATTGTATAGGGTGGCTTTTTTTCCCCCCTCCCACCATTCCCAAAGGAGTATGCCAATAATTCCTTTTGGGGAAAGGGAATGTGGTGGAGTCAGTTTAATAGCTGAAGCAAAAAAATAGGAGGGAGGGGGAAGCCCTTTGTCTTCTACACGGTCTGAAATGAAATAACTTGGCTCTTTGCAGTAAATAAACAACTAAAAAGGTTAAAGCAGTGAATACAATATCTCCTTATTTTATAAAATGACAGGAGGGGAATGTACGCTGAGTTCCCCAGAGCTCTCCAGTTCCAAAACAAGAGATGATGTCTTTACAGTCTGCTGGGTTAGGGAAATGGAGGGTATTTTGAACCAAAAACCCTGCATTTTATTAACCTTTGGGTATCAGCTCTCAGAGCCAAGGGGTGACCCATCCCTGGAGGAAGTGGAGTGAGATTTGAGAGTTTGGGGAGCTGGGAAAGGAGCTGAAGGTGGTGACAGACTCTGGCTTTCCTCTTGCTCATGTCCCTTTCCTGCCAGAGGCCACTTCCTTGGCTGTGCCCCAGGCACCTTCTGCCTGCTTGGTGCTCCTCACCCCTGGGATTATTAGGCAATTATATTTATATTTATATTTAATATGTAAATATATTATAATTCCGCTGGGATGGGACCTCTGGAGGTCTCTGATCCCACCCCACTGCTCAGAGTGGGGCAGATGAGATGAGGTTGCCCAGGGATGGATAAGGCACCTCTCCCTCCCAGGTACATCCTCCATCTCCTCAATCCTGAGCTGTTCCACATGTCTGATTCCAGCCAGGGACTCAATTCTGCAGGGAGTACATGAAGAAGTAGGGGAAGTAAAGGAATTTGGGCAAAGAAGGGGTTGTGTCTCCTTATCAGAGCTGTTTTACAGAATCACAGAATATCCTGAATTGAAAGAGGCCCACAAGGATCATTAAGGGCAACTCCTGGTTCTGTTTTGGGCTGTATAAACTTAAAAATGTTATGGATCCTGGTTGTCAGGGGGCTGATCCAGGAGAGAGGGACATTTGAGTGTCACTCCTTGGTGCTCATCAGAGGGAAAAGGGACCTGAAATGCTCTAGGGACATTTGAGTGTCACTCCTTGGTGCTCATCAGAGGGAAGAAGGACCTGAAATGCTCTAGGGACATTTATGTGACAGTCCTTGGTGCTCATCACAGGGAAGAGAGACCTGAAATGCTCTTGGCACATTTTTTGGCAGTTTGCAGCTATTAAGCATCTTGTTATTTCTGAGTGATACCTCAATCTGTGTAAGCATAGCCTAAAAGATCAATGATTTTTCTGCCTCCAACAAAATGTCCTGGAATGGAATTTTTTTTCCCAGCAGATTATTTGTAGCAGTCCAGATGTTTTGACTCAACAACTGATACCTGCATGTAGTATTTCTGATGCTCCTAGAATTTACAGAAACAGTGCTATCAAGCACTCTTACCTATTATTATTATCTCTCTTACCTATTTCATGTTAAATTCAGGAATTTGTGCAGCTGATTCTGTGAAGAGCCATCCACTTGTGAGGCTTCTGTGGCTCTGCCTTTTTAACAGGCTTGGAGGCAAGAGGCAGCTTTGCTGGCAGCTCTCTCCTACACACTTTGCCCTGAGCAGGATTTGTGTGAAATTCTGGGGCTTTGGACCTGAAGCAAGTATTTGTTTTCCTCAGGATCACGAGTAATGTCCTTTCCCTTCCCTTTGCTTGACATTGCAAACCTGTCAGATGGCCAGGAGTGTGGAAACCTGAGCTTTGAAACACCCTCAGTGTTTACTTGTGGTGCTGGTGGTTGTCTTTGGGTGGTTGAGGTATGAATTTCTCAAGGCCAGGGTTTATTAGGTTAATAAAAGCAGTGTGCTTAACTGTTAGGAGTTTTTACAGCTCATAAAAGCATAATGGGCTCCTTGCTTGCAATGGGAAGGGATTGCTGTACCAAACAGTGAGTTATTTATAGTTCTCACATTTCAAGGTGTTTATGTTGAGGGTCCTGCATCATCCCCATGCTCAGTGTGGGATCTGTAAATTAAGTTTATAGTGCTCATTTTTAGGGAGGGGGAAGGTTTGTAATTGTGCTTGGATTCCTTGAGGGTCTGTTTTTTTACATTTAGGTTATTTTATTTACATTAAGCTATTTTATTTTATTATTTATTATTATTTAGGCTATTATATTTATTTGTATTTTGCTTCCGATCAGACCACAGTCCTACAAAAGGCTGCATACAAGCCTTGCCTTGTGAAACCAGGGCTGTGTCCATGTGGTTGCAGCACCAGGGCTGAAGTTGGAGCCTCTGCTGGGTGACCATGGAGGCTCCTTTTTTTTTTCCCCCCATCCCTTCTGCTTTGCAAACTGGGATCTCCATTAACAGCCTCGTATGAATTAAATAACCCAGCACTGTTTGGTTAGATAAGACTCTCAGCCTTCTGTTTTCTTGGCTTTGTAATTCACTAAAGTATTTCCTAGTGTGCTGCTTTATTCAGATGGGGCTTTGATAACAATCAGGAAGTTCTTTGCCTGTTTCATTTCAGAGTTGCAGTGGATTTCCTTTTATGAGTGTCGTGTTTGGCTTCTCCTAGCAGATATTCATTATACTGCAGGCAAATGCTGTGCAAACCATCCCAGGAAGCCAAACAAGTGACAGCTGGAGGCTTTTTAATTAAGATTTTTCTTACTGAATACTTTGTTTGCAGGTGATGTTGGGGTACAGGCAGCACATGAGTACACTGATATCCTTGTGTCTCCTTGTGTCTCCTTGTGTCTTTGAGTTAATTCAGGGCAGCATTCATTGGTGCTGAGAAAAGATGGTATATTTTAAAAAATGCAATTTACACCCAAGGATATGGCAGATGACACCTTAAGCCAGTCCAAACTGCTGTTGTGTTGCTACGTCTCATTTGGATTAATACTTTTCTGGTGGTTTTTTTTTAAAAAAAAAAGGCAGCAAATAATTGCCTGTATTCTGGCAGGATTAAACTGTTCTAGGATTGCAGGGTAAGACCTATAGCTCCAGTTGAAATATCTGGATTGCCTGGAAATAGACATCCAGATATCTCTTATGTTAATATTTGGATTTACCCAGATGTGTTTCTGTGTTCAGACAGGGATTTTCTCATGCTTTGGTGATACAAGTTGTGTTCCCAGTGCTTCTAAGGAAGGAATTTGCTTGTGTATCTGCACAAGCTCCTGGTCACAGTCTCAGGTGATAATTTGGTGTCCTCCTACTCTTTGGGGGTGGTTGCATTTCCAGCCCCTTGAAGTGTTTTTGGGGTTTGAGGTGAGGAGCTGGGGCTTGTTCACGTGCTTTGTTTGGAGATTACACCAGGAGCAATTTCTCTATAAATTGGAGTTTGTGCAAGCAGGCTTATGAGATTAATTATGGCATTAGAGGGAGTGAAATGGCACCTCTTGTATCCTGATGGCAACATGCAAACCACAGGACTTCTCCTCACCATCCTCCTCCTCAAACAAGAGTGCCTGGAGTTGGGAATGTATTTCCTGGTGTTTGTTGATAACCTGTAAAACAGTGTGTGTGGTGTGAGCAGGATTGGCTTCTCTAGGGTGCCAGGTGGGTAAAGAATGCAGTTAATATTCCATCTTGTGCCACTGAGTGAGGCAATTGTATTTGAAGGAGTCCTTAAGGTGCCACCAGCTCGGTCCCCACAGCCAGCCCAAAGTGGGGGCCACAAAGGCAAACAATTATGGTGCTAATTACCCCTGGAGCTCAGGATGAGATTACCTGGCTGCTCTGGTTTCACAGCTCCTTCTTCTCCTCCTCAGATCACATAGACACCCTTTGAATAGCTCTGCCTTGGCTTTTGGGTTTGCATTTCAGCCCTTTTAGCTCCAAAGCCTGGAACAAAGCAGCAGCCCTGGAGTTGTCACTGGACCTTCCTTGGGTGTCTGGGCTGAGTTATTTACTCAACTAGAGCTGACTGTGAGTAAAGTCCATGTGAGGACACACTGAGTGCCTTTACTGAAGCCATTTGGCCGCCTCTGTCCTTGCAGAAAGTGGAAGAGCAGAGGGTAGAACTCATTTTTTGGCACGTCAGGGCAGCTTGGTTTTGTGTGCTCGTGGCTTTGAGTTGACTTCCACCTCACCCACCAGAGTTGGGGGCCCTTCCAGATGCTCTCCTACATATTTAATGATCTTTAATTGCTGCCAACTGAAATTTTCATGACTTGGATTTATGTAGTTCATGCAATAGAGAAGCCTGAAAGGTGCCCACGTGTTGAGATGAGAGGGGCAAGCTCAGCTGCTGTATTTTTGTCAGAATTTATCTTTATGCCTTATAATTAATGCCCTGAAAGTGCTGTCACACTGTCACTGTCGTGGAGATGTAAGTTATTTTGACACCCTCTCATCTAGTCAGGTTTTCATTTATTTGTGTTGGCTCCTGCACAGCAAAGGGCAAAGAGAAAAGTCTCTCTCAGGGAACAAATATTGGCAGGGAATCTCGAGGACTTGTTGTCTTCCTTTGAACTTGCTTTCACATTTCTTTTTCAAGCAAAACCAAAAACCAAACCCCAAACAACAGCCTCTCTTTTTGTTTTTAGTTGGCATTTATTTAATCTGTGTGATAAAGTTTTCAGTATTTTAAAATTACTGCTGTTTGCTTTTTGAGACCAAGAAAAGTGCAAGAAACCAACTCTTCATTTCTTATTCAATGCAACTCCAAGGCTCAGGCCACAGCATTCCAGCCCTAACCTTCAAGGGAATGTTAATCTCCTGAAAACCTCCTGGCAATTGGAAATATAAAATTTCTCTCCTCTGTCCTTTACAGGAGATTATTTTGAGCTCTTGTGTTTGGGGCCAGTTTTGGCTTAGGAGCTTAGTGTGTGTGCCTGAAACCTTTCACATTTTATTTTTCATCCTTCAGTTGGCTCCTCCAGGCTTTGTGAAACTCCACAGGAGAACTTGTGCTGCTCCCCTGGGACTCTGGAGGGCTGCATGTCCATCTCCAAGGGGTCCTGGGGTGGCACTGCTGCCCTAAACGTGCTGCTGGCACCAGGAGGGCTCTGTCACAGCTCTTAGTGACACCAGGTTCAGATCTTTGTGTCCTTGGGGGTTTAGGAACAAATGGGGGTTGAAAGGGCTGAAAAACTCAACCTTCATAAAGTAGTTTGAGGTCTGATGGGAAAATTTGTATAGAAATTAAAGCTGTTGGTTAATTAGGAGGTACTTTCTCTTAATTCATGGAATCCTAGAATGGTGTGGGTTGGAAGGGACATTAAAGATCATCCCATTCCACCCCCTGCCATGGGCAGGGACATCTTCCACCATCCCAGGGAATCCAGCCTGGCCTTGGACACTGCCAGGGATGGATCCAGGGGCAGCCACAGCTTCTCTGGCAATTCCAGCCCACCCAACAATCCCTTCCCAATATCCCACCCAGCCCTGCCCTCTGGCACTGGGAAGCCATTCCCTGTGTCCTGTCCCTCCATCCCTTGGCCCAAATCACTCTCCAGCTCTCCTGGAGCCCCTTTTGGGTATTAGAAGGCTGCCATCATCGTACACAATGTGAAAAAATAAAATATATAAAGAGGAAAACATGGAAACATAAGCTTTAAGAGACTTGCCATGTTCCCTAGCTCTGGTACTAAAAGCTAATAGTTCCAACCCCAGTTTGAAAACATTGCAGACAGACTTCTTTGCTGTATCACCTTTCATTTTATCATTGATTCAAAATGCCTTCTCAAATCTCAGCATCATTTTGTTTGGTTCTGAAATACAGTCACCTCGAAGCAGGGTGGGGTTTCAGGGTAGTGGCTGTAAAAGGTGAGGGTTTTTGTGCCACCTGATGCCACCAAGTTTGATCCATGTCTTGCTGGAGTGACTTGGGCACAACATCTTCCAGCCTGAGCTGTCAGTAATTGCATCTCACCCATGAAAACAGCTCCTTTCCCATTCCACAAGTAGAGATGGAGAGTTCCCAGAGGTGAAAACCATCAGACGTTTCCAAAACCCTCCTGTCCCCTCGCTCCAGGAGCCACATCCATCCCTTCTCCCTGCTGCATTCCCAGGCTGCAGCTCTGCTGGTGTTTCCTAACCCTGCTGTGGAAAATCTCCTGGGGTGAGTTGATGATTACCAGCCTCGTGACTGCTGGGACAGAGGGAATGGAAACTCCTACCTGTGCTGGGAATGGACCTGTGCCTGCTGAATCCATCCCACGTGGGCTTGGGCTGCTCCTGGCTTTGCTTCTGCAGCTCTTTCCTTTTTATTCTCTTTTCCTCCCTGTTTGAAACACAAATTTTGGATTCTTTAGGCCAGTGAAAAAAACAAACCCAAAGTTAAATGAATTATTTTTACAGCACCCATAAGGCTTTTATCAAAGGATTTACACAAGAACTGCATCCCCCCCACCCCAGTTTTTATCATCTCAGGAATATCCTGGCAGGAGTTGAAGAATGAAGGGAAAGGGGAAGGAGAGTGGCTTCCTTCAACCCCTACTCTAAACAAGGGAAATCAAAACCCCTGCAGGAGCCTCTCTGTGAGTAGCTTGGCCACACGACTTAACAATTATTCCTGCACTCAGCCCAGCTTTGCTTGACACTTGTGAGATGGAAATGTGGAAAAGCAGTGAGATCCCTGGTCCCCTTTTATTATGGAAGTCACAGCTCTCCTACCCCAAAGCTCTGAAAGAGACTTTCATTCCCTGCAACAAATGCTTCTGGATGCCCAGAGTTGGAGGTGTAATTCTTCAGGGAGCAATTAGCTGATTAGTTTCTTGATTTGCTGCAGCAAATGAGGAGCTGATTGTGTTTGCTCCGTGGTGACTGAAGGTGGGAGCAGGATGGCAATAATAATAATGGGGGGGATTTTAGTTTTGTAAATCTCCAAAGTTTGACAGTGACCTACTTCTGTCATCTTTGAGCTCCTAAATTTTGTGCTGCCTGAAAAAAAACCAAAACCACCACTGTGGTAGAAAAAAATAATACCAGGCTTCAAAAAAGAAGTCCTTACTAGAGGATGAATTAATTGGGTTTTTTTTGGATGTGCATGGCTATCATCTTATCTTGGTGCATCCTCATTTTCCTTGTTGTTTGGGAACAGGAGGTACCCAGCTCACCTGGGAGACACTGAAACTAGTAAAAGTAAGGGTGGAGCCCTTGTGTGATCATATCCAAAAGAGCAGGCAGATCATTTGACTGTAAGGCCAACCTGCTTAAGCGATATTAAAAGCTTAATGAGCTGGAAATTGTGGTGATACAAGTTTCAGTAGTGGCTAATACAAGACTCATCTCTCAATGCTCCAGAAGCCTTGGAGAAAACAGAAATCTGTCCAAGGATGGTTTCTGATAGAGCTGTAACTTGTAGAAAGTGTGTGTGGTGTGCTGTTAAACCAGGATTTAAGAGGAGAGTTGCCATGTGAGCCTTTGGCCAAGGTAAGTGGGATAAGTAGCCTTAAGGCTGTCTGGCTACACGACCCAGCTTAGAGGCTCAATATAACTGTTTCTTAGGGCTTTATTTCATGTGACCCCATGAACTGCTGGGGCAGTTCAGCTCTCCTGGGACAAGGTCTCTGCCCAGGTGAGCCCACTGAGCTTTCCCTAGGGGTTGAACACATCCATTTCCATGCTGGGTGGTTTTCTGCTCTTGAGGGAACTTGAAGTGACTTGCAGAGGAATCTGCTGAGCAAGAGGCACAGCAGGAAGGGCTGAGACCTCTGGGTTTGGCAAGAGCTGCTGGTTGGGCTCACCACATCTGCCCAAACTGTGCTGGCCCATGTGCAGCACAGTCATTTCAGTGTTACCTGTATGACAGTGACAGTCAGACAAGGTGTGTTGCCCAAGGCAGAATTACCTTGGAATCATCTTTCTTTTCCCTCTGACTTGAAGGAAGTCTCACATCCTGCCTGTGTGTGCTTCCTTAAGGGTATTTCACCAAGAATCCTGGTAAGAGCATGACTTCACTGGGCACTCATGGATGCAAAACCTGCTGTGGGTGTTCTCAAGGGATGGATTTCAAAAACATGCCAGAGACCTTGGTGCTTGCAGACAGCATGTAGAGACCCTCCTGCTTTGCTTGGGGCAGGTAAAAACCTTCCTCAGGAGTGGGGAAAAGCAGGTCACTGCAACACAGAATGTTCATCCCTAGCCAGGCAGGCTGAGATAAAGTGCCCTGTGGGATATGGGACACACAGAGAGTGTGGTTTCATCTGAGCAAGCATGTATTGCATATTAATGATAGGGAAATTGGCTTTCAGGGCGTGGGGAGGAATTAAACTAAACACCAGCTCCTGGAACTTGTCTGGCTGTCCCTTCTGCAAAAACCCAGTGTAATAACAGAGGAGCAGTTCTGCTCAGAAGGATTTCAGCTCCATGTGACTGCCTGCTGTGAGCAGTAATCTCGAGCTTTGGCTTGCTTTGTTGAGTGTCAAGGAGCAAAAGGCTCTAACATTTCTGTCCCAAAATGCCCGTGGAGGAAATCTCTCCCTCTTGCTGTGTTATTTCATAAAAAGCAAGAAGATGCTGTGCCATGCTTAAGATGTGTCAGCCTGTGCCTGGGAGATTTGCAGTCTGAGTTTATAAGGTGCTGGGAGGTGAAAGAGCAAGAACAGGTGACAGAGAGGAGGAGAGAGCAGAGATGAAGGAGGATGAGGATTATAATTAACCTGATTAGACACGAGTGCCTGCTGGTGACTCAGCTGAGGGGTTGAACCCTGTGTGGAGGTTGTTGAGCACAGCCCCTTGTGGTCCTGGCAGTGGGAATCACCCCTTGGATGCCCTTTCAGCATCCTTATAGGGGTGCAGGGACACAAGGCTGGGCTTTCTGCATGCTGGGTGGCTGTGTTTGAGCCATGTCTGACTGCATTTGTCACTGGGTGGATACCTTGCCCTGCTGCCAGTGTTATCTGAACCTTTTATTTGGCTTTCCCCACCTCCACAGCCAAGAATTCCCATCCCCTCCAAATACCCTTATTACTCATAATAAGGGTAATAATAGGGACTTATTACTCACAGTCCCTATCCCGTGGCTCAGAGTCCTTTGGGAGAACTTTCCAGCTGAGTGGGGGGGGGAAGGAGGAGCCCTTTTCTCCATGCCAGCACCCAAATTCTTTCTGCTGGAGCAGGTGCCCCAGGACTGACAGCTGGCACCACACATTGCACCACCACAACAGTGCCTGGGGAAAATGTGCTGCAGATGGCAGGGCCAGCTTTCCCTGCGAGCTCAGAGGCATTGAGGGAGCAATAAGAAGAGCTGTCAGAGTGGTACCATGCCTAAATGGTTCTTTTCCCCCTCCTCCCCAAGAAGAAATTTCATCCCAACCCTTGTGTATGCTGATTGTCCTCCAGTGAAACCCCAAGTGCTCTTTCTTGGCGTGAAAAGAGGGTTTGCTTTAAAGCTGGACAGGATCCATGCCATGAGAATATCCCTAGAAGTGGAATTTGGCAATAGTCCTGTTCCTATTCTCTGGCTGATGGGTGGCTGTCAGGCTGCATGAATAAATTTGGTGTCTGGAGGAAGTAATGGTGTATATAATCCCAGTGCTTTAGGAGCAGCAACTTGACACTCTCTCATTTCTTTGTAGAGCTTGATCTGCATACAAAATGTGTGGTGGATGTGGATGCAAACAAGGTTATTCTTCATCCTGTAAACACCAACCTTTCAAAAGGAGATGCCAGGTAAGATTTTTCAATTAGGAAGGTCAGGTTTTATAAATTAAATATGACCCTACCAACTGGGAAATGGCTCTCCCTTTAAAAAATAATATATATTCTTTCTGCAGTGTAATTGCCAGCATCCATAAAATAAGGCTGGTTTTGCCATGCTGGGGTGTTGCTTTGAAAACCTTTTGCTTTCTGCATTTGCTTCCTGCTCTCAAAAATGTGTTGCTGGTTAATGGGTCCAGGGACCATTTCACTTCTTTTTCCTTGTGTGCTTTTATGAAACAGGAGAAACTTAAATGTGCAAGATGATTTTGGAGCCAGGCACAGTTTGTCATTGCAGGATGAAATGAATTTGCACAGTGATTTTCTCCCAATGGGTCACGGTGCAAGGAGGGCAATGGGAACAGGCTGGGGAAGGTTTAGCTCTGCAAGTTTCAGGACAGCCTCAAAAATCCATGGAAATTAAGGTGGTTCAGGGTAGGGACCAGCTTGTTGGAAGTGGCATTAATCCACTAACCTACTGTGAAACTGAAAAGTCATGTAATGATTGATAGAGTTGAGGTCGTGCCTGTTTAATTTATTGCTTGATGCAAGGGGAGGAAATGAAAGAAATGTGTGCATGAAACAAAATAAGGGGTTCAGGAAAAGGCAAAACCTGTTACTGGGTATCTACAATCATCTGTTTTCCAGGGAAAAAAAGAGGTCTTAAGGGTAGCAGAAAGGAGGAAAAAAACCCAGTTAAACACCTAGAAGAGCTTTGTTTGAATTTTCATGTGAAGCTGAACTGTGTATCAGGGGCCAGCAGAAGTATATTCATTAACTGATCTCTCATAATTGAAGGTTCTCCAACCCAAGTGGTACTAAATGGCAAAGCCAAGAGATCATCAGGTGCAATATTTACTTTGTGTTGTCCTTAGCTGAGAGATTTATTACAGACAGTGGGGCCTGGAGCTTTAATAAGTGACTTTAAATCGAACAGGCTGTGTGTGGGGGGGGTTGTTTTGGTTCCTATCAGTATCCTCCTCCTCCAGAAACACGTGCATTGTTGAGCTGCCAAAAGTGGAGCCTTTGAAACAGCCTAAAAATGGCAGGAAATTGGGATTCTCAGAAGCTGAGGGAGCCACAGCTGGATTCAAAATGTTACTCCAAAACACAGCAACCAGTCCAATGGATGGTCCAGGCTCCCTAATAGGTGTTTCAAAAGGTTCAGAGAGCAAACCCATGGTGGTAATGGTGCCCCTTGGCAGGGGAGGGATGGGTTGGCAGTGCCCTTGATGTCCTGGGCAAGGTGGTGGAGAATGCAGTGGGAGAATGCAGGCTGGGACAGCAAAGAATGCTTCATTTGCATCCTCACAATTAGCCATTGCTAATGTGAGCAGGAAGCAGAGGGCATTTATAGGGGCTGATTTAATAGGAGAGGGGAAACTTGGAGGCTACTGAAGGTTTGTCTGCAGTGAGACAGCACATCTCAAAAATCCATATAATCTCGGGGATGGAGGGGGTTTGCAATAGAATCCCACCCTGGGCATTCCCTTGGGAGGCTCCTGCTCAAGTGGCTTGGGCTTCTGCAGCTCCATCAGAGGAGGCTGAAATGTCAGCTCAAGGAAAAGGCAAGTCTGAGCGACTGCTTTTCTGAGTTTTGGGGTTAAATCACACTCAGGTTGTGCTTCTGCTTCCCAATTCACCATCAGCTTTGCCTTGGGTTACAGAATCACTCCTGATTTCACACTTTTCTGGGGTCTGAAGTGAGCTGGAGGAACTCTGGCAAGCACAGAGTGGTCTTAACAGGGGAAAGAAAACTGAATAATTCTGTAATTATTAAGACCCTAAAAGAGCTTTCCTGCATTTCTCATTAGAAAACTGAATAATTCTATAAATACACCACTGAGGTGCAAGTTTGAGACCC
>JAWWEW010000112.1:113259469-113278098 GCA_035583185.1 Anabacerthia variegaticeps
GCTTGGTGGGCTGGAGGACTCTTGTTTGCACTTTTTAGGTGGCTGCTCTAATCCCAGGGTGTGGTAGAAGATGCTTGGTGGGATGGAGGACTCGTGTTTGCACTTTTTAGGTGGCTGATCTAATCCCAGGGTCTGGTAGAAGATGTTTGATGGGATGGAGGACTCGTGTTTGCCCTTTTTAGGTGGCTGCTGTCATTGCAGGGTCTGGTAGAAGATGCTTGGTGGGCTGGAGGACTCTTGTTTGCACTTTTTAGGTGGCTGCTCTAATCCCAGGGTGTGGTAGAAGATGCTTGATGGGCTGGAGGACTCGTGTTTGCACTTTTTGGGTGGCTGCTCTCATCCCAGGGTCTGGTGGAAGATGCTTGGTGGGATAGAGGACTCATGGTTGATCACTTCATCCCTGATTGCTTCTCATGGGCTCTGGAGGGTTTGCCAGCCAAAAAAATGATGCACAGCTTCAGCCAGGCCAGTTCCAAGTCACTTCTGAATTCATTGGTGGCCAGGTCCTTTAATGCTTTCTCTGCTTTTGTCCTCTCATCACACTCCTCTAATGCCTCTTAGTGATTCCTGGGTTTGCCCAGTGTGAATTAATTACCCACATTAATGCAGGAGCCTTTAAGCAGTTGCCACGTTGGCTTTTTGGGGTGATGGGTGTTGGGACAAGCGTCCAGTGAAAGAATTTTTGGTAGGAGAAGAGAAATAAATACCTTTGGAACAAGAAGTGGCGAGTTCAGAATGATCTCCCTCATTAAACACTGGATTATCTGATCCCCCAAATGAGAGCTTGTAGTGGGAACACAATGGGCATGAAAGAGCTGCAGTGCTTTGAAACACTCCTGGAGGGGGGTGTGGACTCAAGAACAGTCCACAAAATATTTCCTGCCCTTAAAAACGACCCCAGGGATTTGCTGAGGTGGGAGGGAGAAGAACAGGCAGAACAGATGGGTGAGTTCCTGTGGCCAAAAGATGAATTGGGGAAATTTAAAGGCTGCAGTGAATCAGCAGCACCAATTTAGCAAGGAATAATTGGGTTTTTACCACCAAACTCTGAACAAACCTATATTTCCTCAGTATTTTTTCAGTGCCTGGGGTCTCTCTTTCCTTTTCACTGCAAAGATGCTATTTTTTTTCCTCTTCAGCACGAGTTCTCTGTGCAGCTCTATGTGTGCTTTCATGCAGTTCTAGGTTGAAGCAAACATTTCATTCTGCCCAGAGCACTGTGACATTTCTTCAGCAGTCCAGGGCCATTAGCAGGGCAGAGTCAGAGCTGTCCTCTTGAAGGTTTGCCTGTAATTTTCATAATATGCTGTATTTTTGCCTTTGCTTCCCAGCACATGGGTCAATTATGGCTTATTTCTCATCCTCGTGCTGGGAAGGACAAACAGCTGATTTTGGGGATGGCACTCTGGGGATAAGGATTTCTTTTCTGGGTCAGGCATAAGAGAATTTGGTCCAAAAACATTGCTTTGGAAAGCTGTTCTTTCTACTTTACCTTTCCTGGGGACAAAGTTTGTGTTTATTTCCTCCTTCCTCATGCCAGGTACTCTAAGGGGAGGATTTCAGTCTGGAGGGCAGGGATAGATGGGATTTTGGGAAGGGATTGTTGGGTGGGAGGGTGGGGAGGGGCTGGGATGGAATTCCCAAAGAATTTGTGGGTGCCCCTGAATCCATCCCTGGCAGTGTCCAAGGCCAGGTTGGATTCCCTTGGAGCAACCTGGACTGTTGAAGGGTGTGGGTGGAAAGAGTCCCTTTGAAGCCAAATGTTTTTTAGGATTCTGTGCAATCCTTTCTTCCCATCCTTCGTGACAGAACCATAACCTTGAAGCTGCTCAGGGAGTTGGCATAAATAAGGTGCTGGGTAAAAAGACTTGAATTCTTCCTGAAGAAAAAGTGATGTATCAGTTTATGCCAAAATGCTTCAAGTTTCTGCTGACACCCAGCATATGGGAGATGTCATATGGATATTGGAATCACAGAACTGTTGAGTTGTTTGGGTTGGAAAAGACCCTTAAAATCGAGTCCAAGCATTCCCCCAGCTCTGCCAAGCCCACCATCAACCCTGTCCCTGCACACCACAGCTTTTAAATCCCTCCAGGGATGGTGCTAAGGATATTGATTGCTCCTTGCTTTCTTATCTCCCTGTTATCAGTCAGATTGTCTTAAAAAGGTGGAGGAATACAGACAGAATGCAAAGAGTTGATTGGGGAGGGAGGGAGGGCTCTTGGGAAGAGGGAAAGGCAGCCTGACACCTCCTTTTTTGAGGGATATAAACACTATTTTTAATATAACTGAATGTTTGAGGCTTCTCCTACGTGTCAGGGGTTTTTTGAAGGGCTCTTTTTGAGCTGCCAGTGCCTTGACAAGCTGCCATTCCCTGGTTCCTCTCTGGCTGGAGATTTGTTGTGCTGTCCCTTCAACCTCCCTGGATGTTGATGGAAGGTCTGAGCTGAGAGCACACAGAACTTGTGAAATAACCATGGGTTCTCACTGTGATCATGACCCATGGATGTGCTGAATTGAGGAAATTCAGGCAGTTCCTGCACCTTGGAGCCAAGACAAATCCCTATTTTATGCTAATGACCAACCCCTCTTGCCTACAGCTCTTATCTCCTCCCAGCTTTGTTTGTGGCTCCCAGTGTGTTTAGTTTCCAATATGTTTTAATGTAGTTGGATCCAAACCAGGCCATGAATAGACTCACCAGGTGAAAATAAGACTTTCCTTAGCACCTGCCTGGTTTTGGAGGCACCACAGATGACTCTGAGGTGTAAATTCTTGCACTGTGCATGTGCCCAGATCTTCCCTCTTCATTCAGACCCAGTGATGCTGAAACTGCACTGAGGGGGCAGTGAAATTCCCAGTCATAAATTTACTGTTCCTACACAAACCACACCACTGAGATCGATTTCTTTACAAAAATGTGGCCACAACAATGTTGGGTTTGGAACTGCAGCCACTTGAGACATTTCCTGCTTGCCTAATGCCTGGTGGGTGTGTTAAAGGAGTCAGAGAAACTGAGTCTGTGTCTCCTCAGACAGGGACCACGCTCTCCAAAGGGGCAAGGCAGACCTGTGGAACCAAAAAAGATGGTGTAGGAAGTCATTGGACTTATTCTTTAGACCTCCAAGCTGGATGGTGGTGTCTCCTCAGTTGGGGTCTCTGTGATTGTCTATCCCAAATTGCATGGAGAGTTGTGAGAGAAAGGACTGAGAGATCTTTGGGGCTCTCAAAACATGTCTAGGGGTTGGTCTTACACTCCAGGGCTTCTTCCTGGTGTCAGTAATTCAGTGGAAGGAGAGTGGACAGGGAATTAGCAGGGACTGGGGGCAGAGGAGACCCCTCTCCTGCACCCTGTGCTTGGAGGGTCTCAGTGCCTTTTTAACAGAAACAGAAAACATTACCCAAATTTTCTGAATGCTCTTGGTGTGAATCATTTGTTTCCTTGAGCTGAAGAGTCCTTGCAGTCATTTCTTTAATTTGCAAGGATTGCCTGATGAATGTGAGGGCGAAGAGCTTGTGGGATGCTCTGCAGCTTCCATGGCCATGGATCCCTCCTTGCTCCTTGGCATGGCCTGTTCTCTTTTCCTCATCCTGGTTTGAACCAGAGAGGGGCTGAAGCAGATTTTGGGAAGGAATTCTTGGCTGGGAGGGTGTGAAGGGGCTGGGATGGAATTGCCAGAGAAGCTGTGGCTGCCCCTGGATCCATCCCTGGCAGTGTCCAAGGACAGGTTGGATGGAGCTTGGATCAACCTGGGCTAGTGGAAGGTGTCCCTGCCCATGGAATGGGATGATGTTGAAGGTCCCTTCCTACCCAAGGGCAAAAAAAAGCTTTGGGAAAACTGTTTTCTTCTATAAAGTACAAATTTCTGTAAAAAACACTGAAAGCATCTTGACAGCTTGTAATTATATCCCCAATTATCCCACCAATTATCCCACCAGGTATGGAGATTTTCCTCCAAAACACTTCCCCAGGATTGAGCAGCCTAAAAGAGGATTCTCCTTCCTGAGTTCTCCAACTTTCTGCTTGTCTTGTGTGCCTGTGGCACGTGTGGGTATCTCAATAATTCCTTTCAGTGCCCCTTGCTTTCCACAGGAGATAATTGTGGGATTAATCCTGTGTGACAGTGGCTTGGCCAAAGGTTGTTTGCACCGTGTGTGTTGGTGCTGTACAGCAAGATTATCATGTATTTATATATATTATAAATATAAATATATATGTCATATATAAGCGATTTTCCTCCACATTTATGTGTGTCCAGACACACTTGTGCTGCTCCACCTGCCATCATTTTCCATTTGGGATCTTCCTGGGGGAATGAATCAGCTGCCACATTCCCCCCTTCCCTTCCTTGGTTCTCCAAAGGTGGCTACAACCCAGTCCTTTAAAAAAAAATACCAGAATTCACAATAGTAAATGCAATTTTGGGGACTGGCTGGTCACCAAACATTCTCTAGAGCACAATGGGATCCCCACATGGAGGTATTTACAAACAAAAGGATAAAGTTGTAATCCCCTTGTCATAACAGCAGCTCTATGGGATCCATGCATGGTCAGGCATAAGGAGATTATTGTCCCTAAAATACAGGAAAATTTAGCTCCTGGTCCAAAACACCCCAAACCCACCAAGCTGCTGCTCAGCCCGAGTTCCTGGGGTTTTAGGGGGCTTTTTTTATTTGTTGTTTTTTGGGGTGAGCTGGCAAAAATGAGTTTTGTGAGTAGGACCCATGGCCAACCATGCCTGGAATGCCTTGGAGCTGGGGAGGGATTTTCCAAGGAACACTCATCACCTTTGTTCCTTTGAGCTGCACAAGTTCAGGCTTTGAGCTCTTGGGTTTTGGGTTTTTTTTAGTGAATTTTGGGGTGTTGTTTTGGAGAAGCAAAAAAACCCCTTTTGCTCAGGTGGGGTTTTGTCCCAGAGCGTTCAGTGTTGCTGTGGAAGGGAAAATGAGTCTCTTGAAGAACAGGGTTCATTGGAGAATAAAATCCGAAATTGGAGTCTGGTGGAACTCAACATTTTGATCCTTCTTGGCCTTGGGGTGTAAAAATGGGGAAAGAACATTTATAGGCATTTATAACAACCTTAAGCACTCGACACAGTCTGAAATATTCTGGGAAAATGGATTTGGAGAAGGTTGAAGTGATCAGACTTGTTTTGTTGGCTTTTCCTCTCATTGTCCACCTGGCAGCAGCAAAATGTGGGGCAAGTTGTGTTTCTGTGATGTGCAGAAAGAGAGGAAAGAGCTCCTCAATCAATTCTGCTCCTCCTTATCAGCTGTCAAACTGCTGTCTTGTGGTTGTCTGTGCTAGTAAAGTAATTAAATTAATTGTCTGCTTTTATTTCACTGTTTTTTTTAATGCCAGGAATGAAATTCTGCAGGTGAAATTTAAACAGCAGAACTGTGACCATCACAGTGGCTTTTCTGAATCCTGGGGCTCCAAAATGCCTTATCCTGAATTCTTTATTCACACAGAAACACGAGCTCCTAATTAAGGGATCTGCTTCAGAAGGGTAACTGGGCTCCCAAATTCTGACAAATGCAGAATCTTCCTGATGGGGTTTTTTTTGTGCCTTAATTGATGTGCTTGGAGTTGTTGGCCCTTGAGACTCGCTGGTGCTGGAGCCCTTCAGGAATTCCTGTTTTTCCAAGCTGTAGTCCCATGGAGGTTGGAACAGGATGGTTTTTAAGGTCCTTTCCCAGCCAAAGCAGTCTGTGATTCCATGAAAATGCTCTACAGGAGCTACAAGGGAATGCAGGATTATGGTTCAGGGTTTTCCATACAGGGCAAGACTTAACCAGAGGAAAAGAAGGAAAGGAAGGAAAAGAAGGAAAGGAAGGAAGGAAAAGAAGGAAAAGAAGGAAAGGAAGGAAAAGAAGGAAAGGAAGGAAGGAAAAGAAGGAAAGGAAGGAAGGAAAAGAAGGAAAGGAAGGAAGGAAAAGAAGGAAAAGAAGGAAAGGAAGGAAGGAAGGAATAGAAGGAAAAGAAGGAAAGGAAGGAAGGAAGGAAAAGAAGGAAAGGAAGGATCCTTGGAAATAACTAACTCCGGTGTGGCAGCAGCTCTTTGCTTTCAGGCTGTGTGATAAAGCTGAGTGTGTCAGAACATGGTGTGGTTCTTGGGCTGCTTCTGTCTGCAACAAATGAGTAATAAAATCCCAGATTTCCAGAATGGCTGATGTTGGGATGGACCTCTGGAAGTCATGGGACATTCATCCTTGACTTGACACCAAGAGCAAATCTGAGGCTGCTGCTCCTTTTGTGTGAATATTCCCAGGGGCACTTAAATGGCACTTCCCTTCCAAATTTCCTTGGAATTGCAGAGAAAGGATCCTGGGTGTGAGTTACAGCAGGGTCTGTGAACGTGGGGTGTGGACAGTTCACCTCCTCCTTGATTTAAACCTCTCAAAACCAGAATTATTTGGACTGTGTCAGTGCAAACTTCAGCACAATAAACCTCCTACAAAGCAACTCCCAAGGGAAAATCGCTGTGACACCCCGTGCCAGCTCTGCTTTAAATAAAACCTGTGTGAATATGGGGTGATTTAAGGCAAAACTAACTCAGCTGGGAGCATAAAGATGTGGCTTTGCAGGGTGATCTCGGGGAGACACCGACACCTTTCCCACTCCAAAGCCCCAAGGAGGTTTTGCCCATCAGGGGGGTTTTTCTGGTTGTATTTTTAGCTGCTTTCGAGAGGTTTTTTGCCCAGCAGCTCCTGCTGAAGGGCATAAAATAGCACTAATTGCACTGGAATCTGATATGCTTGTTTTTGCAATGGTTAGGGAAGGTTGGAAGTGGAAGGCAGGAAGAATTTCGGGGATTTGCTGAGACCTTCCTGATTCGTAGCTGGAATTCATTCCCTCTGTTGGTTTTTTTTTACCCTTCAAATTTATATTACATTATATTACATTTATATTACATTTTTTACCATTCAAATTTATATTCAGAAGCTTCTGAAAATGACAGAATGTTAATATTGCAGCCTAGCCTTGTGCCACTGGGCAGTATCAACCCAATGTACAGTCTGGGTGTTGTTGCAGTCGCTGTTGGCTCAGGAAATGCTCTTTTCCAACAAAATAAACCCCATGCCTGGCATGTCAGCTCCTGTCCTTTGCAGCCTCTTTTCCCCTGCTTTCCTGCCTTGCCACCTCCCACCTCTCTCCTCCCTTTGCCCCATGTGCCTGCTGGGGATGCAGAGCAGGAGGGAGATGTGCTGTGACTGATTTAGAGCATGTGCTGATTTGCCAGCTGTCTGGGAGCTCTGGGCTCAGCCACACAGAAGAGAGAAGGGCTGAGCTGTCCTTGCCTCTTCCCAGGCTTGGTTCACCTCTCCTCATCTTGCTGGAGTGTTTGCTGGAAGATCTCAGCTATACTTGAGCTCACTGTGCCTTCCTTCCCCTTTGGAGCAAGGAAAAGCTGACGTGGGGTGTTGCTAAAATGCCATTAATAAGCGTTGTTAAACAGAACAGTTAATTGTGTTTGGATATATAGTTTAATTATTGTCTTCTTTAAGGAAACAGAAGTGGATTTCACATGTACTGGTGGTCTCAGCTGGGACCTGCACTGATTTTTATCCATCTTTTTCAACTCTTCCTGAGATTTGTGGAGCCACCAGCACCTTTATAGGAAAACAAATGTGTCCTGCTCAAGGAGTTCATCAGGACACATTTAAGAGGGAGTTTAAAAAAGGAATGGTTGCTCAGGCTGAGTGTCCTCAGTTCACTCTCAAAACAGCAAATACAGTCGTGGAATCCCAGAATGGTTTGAGGTGAAGGGACCTTCAAGACCATTTTATTCCAACCCCCTGCCATCGGCTGCAACAAATAAAATAGTGCTGCACATAGGCAGTTTGTTTTAGAGGGTTCCTTTTTAATTGCAGAATTAAATTAGGTGCTTCTGTTTGACATTGTGCTGAGAGGAGATAAAAGAGGGGAGTTGGCCCAGGAGAGTCCTGTCAGTGTGGGTACAGGTGAAAACATCTCAGTGACATCTTTCAGTAGCTGAAAGAGGAGTTTTCCATCCTGTGCTGGATGTTGCTGCATCTTAGATGTGAATTGCTGGCTCTCAGCTGAGCAGTGACAGCAAATCCTGCCTGTCCCTTGGCATGGTGGCATCCCTGGGGAACCATCCCAGTGCTGGCTGCTCCTCCTGCCCTGCAGACACTGCCCTGGACACGGCTCTGGTGGGAGCATTTTGCAGGGACACCAGTGGGATGACCTTCTCTGCTTTGGAGCTGCTCCTGGTGCTTCACTCTTCCTTAGAAATTGTGTCAATATTGAGATGCTCTGACTTATCCATAGGAAATCACGGAGTCATAGCATGGTTTGGGTTAAAGGGGACCTCAAATCTCATCCATTCCAACCCCAACACCTCCCACTAGCCCAGGTTGTTCCAAGCCCTGTCCAACCTGGCCATGGACACTTCCAGGGATGGATCCAGGGGCAGCCACAGCTTCTTTGCCCAATCAGGGCATCATCACCCTCCCAGCCAACAATTCCTTCCATACATCTAATCTAAATTTCCCCTCTGCCATTTGAACCCATTACTCCTTGTCCTATCCCTGCAATTCCTGACAGAGAATCCCTCTCTGGCTTCCCTGGAGCCCTTTCAGATTCTGGAAAGTTGCTCTGAGGTCTCCATATGACCTTCTCTCCTCCAGGCTGAGCATCCCCCATTTTCCCAGCCTGTCTCCATAGGGAAGGTGCTCCAGTCCTCTGAACTTGCTCCAATGGTTCCATGCCCTTCTTATGCTGGGGGCGCCAGAACTGTGGGTAGAACTCCAAGTGGGATCTTAAAAGAGCAGAGTAAGAGGGGAAAAATCACCTCCCTGTTCTTTGCAAGCGTTGTTATCCATGTTTTGTTGTAGGAGACCCTTCCCTGCTCTCTAGGTGATGCTGCTCCTGGTTTTTACCTTTCCATCACCCTTGGGATGGGCTGCAATGCTGTGATTACAGACATCCAGCATGTCCCTGCAGATAAACTGCTCCCTTTCCCTATCCCTTCATTTCCCAAGGGATTTTGGGTCAGGCTGAAAGTCCTTCTGTGGGTTTGTGGGCTCAGCAGGCAGCATTGATGGGTTGGTGTGTGCCCAGCACGATGCTGTGGGGTGCAGGCTGCAGGCTTGGTGCTTTCCCTGGGGGAACATTTATCCCCTTTCTTCTCCTCGTGGCCAAAAGGAGCCAGGACAAGCTCTGTGGAGCTCTACTGTGTCCTAAATCCTGGGTTTCTTAGGGCTCAGGCTTGGATTAAGCAAGACCAGAGAGGTAGGTTTGTGTGTTTGTGCAGCTCTTCAGAAATGAGATACTTAATTGAGACTAAACGCCTTAAATTAAGCTTGATGATCCATAGCCCAGCTTAATCCACTCTCTGGAAATTGTGTATGTGATATAGGACTTCAGATTACACCCTCAGTGCTGCTTTAACCCAAATACTCCACAGCATGTCCCTGTTGAGGGCTGGAAGGATCCAGTGCATTGTCCCAGTGTGGTCCTGCCTTGGAATTGGGCTGGGAATGCAAGCAGGGATTCTGGAATGGAGAGCAGTGTCACAGCAATGAGAGCTGAACTCAAACTCCAAACCCAGGCTCGCTGTTCTCCTTATTTTCCACCAAGAATGTTATTCCTATTCCTGTAGGAACAGGAATCAGCCTGCCCTATAAGCAGAGCTCCCTTAAAAGCCACTTAGTTCCCAGCCAAGCCCTTCAGCAAATCTCTCCGTGGGGCACAGAAAGCCATGAAAATGCTCTTGTGTCCCTCTGGTGCCTGGATGAAAGCCCTGGTGGAGGAGATTCCCTCAATCCACCATCCAGGAGCAGCAACAACAATCCCCACTGTTGCTGCCAAGGACCTTTTGGGAGAGCTTTTATTGCAAATGGCACAGGAAAAGGGGTCATGTTGGTATTGCTGACTCGAATGACCCCTTGGCACGGGGTGACCTTGGCTTGGCTCATCCTCCTCGTGCCAAATGCTCTCCAAAATCACCATCACTGCTCTCCTGTCAAACAGATACACCTAGTGGGTAAAAGGAGGTGATGGGCTTGCTCAGTAAATAAATGTTTTTGGGAGAGAACGGTGAAATTGCTATTTTTAAACTCTCTTCTCAACCCCTGTGAGCAGCAGGAGCTCGGAGAGGGATCTCCTGTGGCTCCCACGTCTCCCCCCTGCTCTGCTCTGCTCACAAGAAATCAGTGTTGCTTGTCACAAGACTTTACTCACTGCTGATGTCACATGGAAGGGGCAGGAAAAGGAGGATATTGGTGGTTTGTTGTGTATTTGCTGCTTTTTTCCCAGTCTCTCATGGGGGGAGGCTGCAAAACCCAGGTCGGGGCACTGGCTGATGCTGTGCTGTTACTTCAAAGGTCACTCCAATGGTTTTGTGCTTGTTTAAAAACAAACAAACCAAAAAAAAACCCCAAAAAATTTAAATTCTGCACATAACAGATGAGAGGAATTGCTGTTCTCTGCTCATTCTTTTAGGGAGGCAAATGTTTGCTTTGCTGTCCCAGCAACCGTGAGAGAGCTGAGCTGGGCAAGCCCAAGGGCTGGACTCTGCAATTTCCTCATGAATAACACTCCTCAAGTTCCTGCTCAAGTGGGTTTGGAAAGTCTGCTGTTGCTTGGGCACTTTGTTTTTAAGAGGCAGTGGCACTCTGAGCCAGGGAGAGGTGTCACAAGAAAAATAAACCTGTGAGAGGATGAGGAAGAGGAGATGGCAGCAAGAGGAAAATCAGTGGGTTTGAGTTTCAAACCACCTTAGGGCAGCACCTCAAATCTTGCTCCTAAAAAGGTTTATAACATGACTTGGGATGTGTAAACCAGGAGAGAAATGGAGTGTTGAAATACAGCCTTCTGATGATTAATAGTAGCATAATTAAGCTGAAATCACTCCAACTAACAGTCCTTGGTTTTGTCTTTTTTTTTTCCTCCCTTGCCCTCGCACCAAATCCTTTCTGCTCCTGATGCATTGGGGAACAGTAGGAGCCACCCAAAGGTAAGGGCTTTTATTGCACATTATATAGAGAGCAGTGTGTGACAATTATCCCTATCACTCAGTTAGCCTTGGCTTCTCCAAGTATTGGAAGCATTTTGGGAAGAGGCTCTGCCATCGATCAGCTGTCGAGTAAGAAACTCGAAGCATCTCCTCGCTGAGGAAGAGCCCGTGCCAAGAAATGAGTCAGAGGAACAAATGAGAACATCCCCACTCAGCACTGCAGGCTCTGAATGGAAGAGACTTGTTCTTTGTGGGCTTTGAAAAGCTCTTTAAATGCGTTTTCTGGGTTTGTGTTAAAGCCAAGTGGTTTGGTTGTTGTGATCCCGTGACTTGGGTTTGGTTTGAAGGTGCCTCTCCCTGCCCTGGTGCATCAGGGTTCACTTTATTGATGTGGTCATGGAGCCAGGGATGTTTCACTGCGTGTTTTGAGGGCATGAAATGTTTAAATAATGTGTTTATTTGTGAAATAGATTCAAAGGAAAAAAGGCAATAAATAAATAAATGCACAAGCTGCCGTTTCCTCGATGAGAGGATAGAAAATAACCACTTTTATCTCTTGGTGCTGGGACATCATGTAATATGGAGGGAAAAAAGCAATGTATTTTTGAAGAGAAGTTATTCATATTTCAAGGATTTTGCTGTATTAAGCATTTCTAGACATGTGGGAAGTCACCAACATGGAAATGCAGGGCATCCAGAGGGGAAAGAGCAGCTTCCCTTAAACTTGGAGGGGAAATCCACAACCAGAGAGCCCCACATTGCCCTTCCCTTTTCCTGCATCCCACAGAGTAAATGTGAATGTAGGTCAGACATTCCCCTAATTATATTTTTTTTTATCCTTGCAAATACATACCCAGAGGAGCTGTTTTTGCAAACATCTGTCCCCAAACACGCATTGTCCTATTTCAGGTCAGCTTTTAGGGTGAAAGGTGCCTGCGGACCTGATGGATTTAGCACAAAATTAAAACTTTTCTGTTAAAGGAGATTATAGTGCTGCTGTTGTCATGATAAAACCACTTTGGTTTATATTATTCTTTACAATTATTAGCCTTTGGTTTGTCATGCTATATAAATAGATACATACTCTTGTATGGAGAGGGGTTCCAACCCCAGGGCTTGTTTTTAATTTATACAGGCAAGAGGCAGGGGGAGATGGGAGGAAGGAGCAGCTTGAGGACATCTGTCAGTTTGCAGAATAGGAACTCCTGTGACAAGGGAATTGCAAGGATGGGTTTAAAGGGAAAGCTCCTCCACATCCACACAGAGAGCAAGGGGTGGGACTGGCACAGAAAGGAAGGAACAGCATCCAGGAGCAAATAAAAGCAGATGAAGGGTTTGTTGAGGCTTTGAGAAAAGAAGGAATTATGTGGGATTGAGTGTTGTGTTGGGAATGGCAGAGTTTGGGTAGGTTGGCTTGGTTTGGAGCAGATTTCATGAGTTGTTTCCTTACAGGTGTTTGCTTATGATCACTGCTTTTGGTCCATGGATGAGTCTGTGAAGGAGAAATATGCAGGTAATAAATATTTCCTGGGCCTTTGTGCTTCTTGTCTGCAGGTGGGAAGGATCTCATTCAAACAAAGAGGCACATGTGGCACAGGGAGCATCCCCTCCACTGGTTGCTGGCAGGAGGAAAAGGGAATTCTTCAATCATTCCTATTTCTGGCAGCAGGGACAGCCACTGCCACTGCCACTGGAGAAACCCATCACAGTGATAGATTCCTCATATTTATAATATTGGTCCAAGCCCATGGTTTTAAAAGCATCAAATCCATTTATTTTCAGGATCTGAGGAGCATTGTTATGTGCAATTTCGTATTTCTCAGTTTCTTAGCATCCCAGTACAACTTGGTAAAGGAATGGTAATAAAAGCCTAATTTAATATAAGGATATGTGAATTCAGAGACACTGGTAAGAATTTGTAATATATGCCATGAAAAGTTCTCTCTGTGTTATTGCAACTCATTTTGGCAACTAGTTTTGGTAAAATGTTATATATATTTGGATTTACCACTCCTGGAACCTGTTCCTTTCACACTTGTTATCTTAAAATATGAGATCAGTTGAACTTGTTGCTGTTTATGTTTTAAAAAATGGCAAGAAAAATCAAAGGCACATCCACTTCTTGGTTTTAACTTCTTTACCATATAACCAATGTGTAGTAATTAGTCAGGGAGCTGAGAAAAATGCAACACTTTTAGCCCCACAAACACATAGGAATGTATATATTTTGTTTCTCAAACTAATGGAAGTGCCTAAATATAACTTTATTATGGTCTGTTGTACAGTGGAGGTGTTGGGTCCAGAACCATTTTGCTGTTACAGCTCTTAGTGATTCTGATGGGGAATTTATGGACCTGAATGTAAAGATCTGAACTTTAATGAGAGAAAGGAAGAGCTTAAAGGAACATTAACATGTTTGAGAGGACTTTCAGCCCCCAAAGTTCTGCCATGTCTTGCTCCTCTGCTTGTAAAAGCAATTCTGAAAATAGAGATTTTTAGTTTGTTTGTTTGAACAGGCACTACCCAAATATTTTAAGCCTTTCTTTCTCTGCTTGGAAAAGGATCCTAAAAGCTCAAATTTCAATTGCAAAGGAAGTGATAGAGCCTCTATTTTCCTAGTGCATACCTTGTAGTGTCATATCTTCCACATAGTTATGACTCCCTCTCTGCAAAAACCTTCTCATAAAATTATCTGCTGATTCCCTTAGATGAAAATCAACCTCTGGTTGTTCAAAAGTGCAGGTTGGGTGTATTTTGGGGGGGGTGTCATTCAGCAGTGGATTAAATTCTGCAGCTGGCAGTGGATTCTCTGCTGATAAAAGTCCTGAGCAGGGACATTGCTAGGATGTTGCTTTAAGCACATACAGGTACTTGCATGACAATCCCATATTTTTAAAGAAGGATAAAAGTGGAGCACATTTTATGGTGCTCATGGACCTGCTCCTGTCCAGGGAGCAAATATTGGGTGTTATTCAGGCAACACCAGCAGGAAAAACACCAACTGCTTTTATTCACTGAAGAATCCAAACCAAGGGACAAAATACCTCTTGCAGTGCTGCAGTGTTCACTTGTGTGCTTTTATTTTTTAGGTCAGGATGTTGTTTTCAAGTGCCTTGGGGAGAATATCCTTCAGAATGCCTTTGAAGGCTACAATGCTTGTATCTTTGCCTATGGGCAAACGGGTAAGTGCCAAAGAAACAGAAATCTTGGTCACTCAGGAGGTGTTCCCTTCTCACTGGAGACTCTTTTTGTGCCCCTTGTGACATTGTTTTGGGAGAAATGCCTTGTAATGGAGATGAGAAATGTTTGTGTCTCCTGTAGCATCAGATAGGAGGTGCACAGGATGAGAAATAAGGGTTGGTTGCTGCTGGCTGCCCTTATTTCTCACATTTTAGATTGGGATCTTTGTAATGCCCGTGCTTGTCCTTGCGTTTGGAGCATCCCTTGGGTTTTCTCCCCCTGCAGTTGGAAAAATCTTGAGCTGTCATTTTAAATGTGATATTTAAAGAGTAATATGAAGAGTTTTCTCTTTGTGTCACATCTGTGTTAGTGCTAGGGGGGTGTCATTTATTTTATCTACCTGAAAAAGTCTTCTCCAGCAGCTGGAATTAAATTTCTTGTTTCCCTTTTAATGAAATAGCCTTTAGCTCAGTGCTGTTTTGGTTACTTTGAAGTAAGGAACTGAACAAATCATCTTTAATTAACTTTTAAACCTCTTTATTTCCTATCAAGGTTCTGCCTAACCTTTGTGGCATGGCCACTAATCCTAAATTCCCTCCCACAGGATCTGGAAAATCCTACACAATGATGGGGACTGCTGACCAGCCTGGATTAATCCCTAAACTTTGCAGTGGACTCTTTGAAAGGGCACAGAAGGAGGAAAATGAGGAGCAGAGTTTCAAAGTGGAGGTATCCTACATGGAGATCTACAACGAGAAGGTCAGAGATCTCCTTGACCCCAAAGGGTAAGGAATTCGTGTGTGACCAGAGTATTGTCCTACACTCTTCCTTTCCTTGACCTCAGTGGATCCCATCTGAGGCAGCTGCTGCTTCCAGATCTCAGCATCCTCTCCATTTCAATCCAAATAAAGTAGTAAGACTAAAAGCTTGGGGTAAATATGTCCTGATGCTACCTTTTATGTCCTTGTCAGCTCTTTCCCTGTAGACATAAGGCTTTTCTGTTTGCATTATGGCCCTTGTTCTGTGCTTGGTTACACTATTTGTGAGACCATCCTGTTTGAGACCTGTCAGCCAGACTTGACTTTGTGTAAACCTTGTCTCAAGGCAGTCATGTGCTTATAAATCCCTTTTTTTTCCCCACCCAGAAGCCGCCAGTCCCTAAAGGTTAGAGAACACAGTGTTTATGGCCCTTACGTAGATGGCCTATCCAAACTAGCTGTTGCTAGCTACAAGGTAAGGCTCATTCTCTGAAAGGCTTCTCTTGCCATCCTAAACCCCAGGGTGCTGTCCCTGAAACAGGACAGAATTGTTCAGCTGCTCCTCCTTGCTCTAATGTGGATTTTAGAGTGTTGTGACCCCTGGGGAGAAGAGGGTTAAGAGCAGAAAGTCCCTTCGTGCCGCTCCATTCAATAATTCTGGAAGTAATTCTGGAAGTAATTCAGCCCTTTAATGGAACACATTTCCTGCCAGCCTGAAGAAGAGTGGGTGCTGTCATGAGAAAGTGTCCTGTGATGAATTGCAGAGCCAGGATTTAGCAGAGAGAGGCTCTCAGAACTCACTGTGTCACTTTTTGGCTGTCGTGCCCCAGTCTAGTCCTTTCCCCTCCCAGTAGCAAAGGCTGGAATTAGAAACTGGTGGTTGTTTACAAAGCAAACACTCGAGAACATCACTCCAAATTTGCTTGCTGCATAGTAAATATTTATTATATGCATTCACAAAATGCCCCGCTTTGAAAGAAGCGTCACCGTGGGGAAAAATGGGTAAATAAGGGATGGAATTCTGTCCTGAAATTCAATTGTTGTGTCACCAAAACATTCAGAGGGTGCAGTCCCTCCTCTTGCAGTTCATCTGCCACTGCTTGGTGGTTTCTGCTGGTTCCAGACCCATCTCATGCTTGGCCTTTCCATGTTGCCCAGCAGCTTTGTGTAACAATGGAGTCCAAGTGGTCTGTGCTGCTCTGTTGTCTCACTGTTTTGGGGTGGTTTGAGCATCAGCCAAGGTGGAGATGCAGGGATAAAGAGCCCAAGACTCTGTGAAGCTGTAACTATTCTACAGGATTGCTGCAAAACCCTGAGAAAGGGGCCTGCACCTTCCTCAAGTATCACAAGTCAACACATCAGAAACCTTTATAAGCTTTTAAAACTTGGAGGAGCATAATGAGCCCTGGTTCTCTTCTATAAACCTTGGAGCCTCCTGTCAGCTATTCCACACTCCAAGAACACGTGTTTGGACAACTGAGGCTGAAATCACAGGGGGTTCCAACATTCCCTCCCTTCTTTCTTTGCTGGTTTTGTCACTGTGTGCAGGCAGGTGCATTATTTTGGTTGATAATTTAACATCTGGGTCAAGGAGTGTCTCAAATCTATATAATTTGGAGGCTTTAAAGGGGAGACCACGACGTTTCTGCCCCTTGCATTTGAATCATGAGAAAAATACATTTCACCACCATGGGGTTATTTCTGGAGATGATTGAGGAGGATGTTCATGCAGATTGTCTCTCATGGCTGTGACCATTGTCCCCAGGACATCGAGTCCTTGATGTCCGAGGGCAACAAATCCCGCACCGTGGCTGCCACCAACATGAACGAGGAGAGCAGTCGGTCCCACGCCGTCTTCAAGATCATCCTCACCCACACCCTCTATGATGTGCACTCAGGGGTAAGAGAAGCAGCTTGTCAAACATGGATGTGTCTCTTTGATGCATTTTTTTTTAGGTGGAATGTGGAGGTGACAAACAGAAGAATAACAGGGCGTACCTTGGGTTATTTCGTGCCAATACATGTGAATTATCAGCTTCCTCATTACTCATGTCAATCATTTTGCAGTATTTTTTGTGTGTACATTGTATTTTTTGTGTACATTGAATAGCTAAAAGACATTTAAATGTGGAAAGTATTTCTCTCTCTGTTCCCTCAGAGGGGTGTGTGGAAGACGTGGTGTCAATATTATTCAGTCCCTCAAAGAACGTGCTGATAAAGTTCAATTGAAATAAATGTGTTTAAACTTTGGTGGTAGATTTGGAGCTTGGGCAATTCTTTCATATTTTCAAAGCCTTGGGCTTAATTTGAGTGCCCGTGGAGCAGGTCTATATATTTGCCTAAGTAGTGAAGATATTGGAAAGTATAATGAGCATTTTTTTTCTCAGTTTCCACTGATCTTCTTATCCACACCATTTTTCTCCCTTTTTATTTGGATTTTTTTCCACTTTGCACTGCAAACCAGCACCACACTGTGCTTTGCCACAGTTTGTGGCTCCACTTTTGCTGTGCCTCTACTGCAGGCTTCTCACCCCTGGCTTTTGTGTGGTCCTTCTCCTTCTCCATCTCTCCTGCATCTTCCAGTGCCCACTGTGTGAGTTCCTGGGGCAGATCCCTCTCTTTTCCCATCTGCTGGTGCTTTTCAGCCCTGGAAATGACGTGTTTCAGTGTGATGATCACACTACATTTTGGGAGGCTTTCTGAAGGCACTTTAATTCTGCTTACCCTGTTCATTCATTGAAGGGGAGGCAGCACTTTGGGAGGCTGAGCTGCTGAAGCTGCAGATGCTGCAGAAGAACATGATGGGTGTGAGATGTTCTCAAAGGCTCTTCAAGCTGGCACAGAAAAAAGAGCCTTTCAGAGTGTCTTTTGGGGTCAAAGGAGATAAAAGGATTTGTAACAAAATCTGCATTATGAGTTTAAATATTCCTGTGGCTTGGATGGCATTCTGGGAGGCTGAGAAGCATATAAGAAACTTCACGATTGTAATAATTTGCATGAATTATTGCTCCTTGTCGTGGTCATTCTTAAGCCTCTGAAAACCAAAGGAAAATTGGTATAAAAAATGAGATTTTTAGGAGACTGTTTTGAAGATGGGATTAGAAACCCCCTGTCCCTGGTTATGACTTGCCTGTTGTAACTCTGCATTTTTCATGGGCTAACCCTTCCCTGGTGTGCCCTGTGTCACTCCCTGAGATGGTTGGTAGCTGTTGGTGTCCCCAGACACCACTCCAGGCCATCCTGTGGCTTCTGAAGCAGCAGGGGCTGAGTTAGCACAGGGCACTGCCCAGACCCAACCATTCTCAAAGCACTTGGAACAACTGCAGAGAACCTGCCCCAAAAGCTGCAGCTGGATCCTTTCAGGGAAATACATCACATTATGGGCCTTAAATGAGGTGAACTATCTCTGGTTCCTCCCCCAGACATCAGGGGAGAAGGTGGGCAAGCTGAGCCTCGTGGACTTGGCAGGGAGTGAAAGGGCAACCAAGACTGGTGCTGCAGGGGACAGGCTGAAAGAAGGAAGCAACATTAACAAGTAAGGCTTTGGCATTATTATTATTATTTATTTCCTTTTGCTAAATACAGCCCCCTTGGGAAACAGGGTGAAGTCAGTGTAAGCTCTTGTAGTCAGCTCTTTCTTTCTTTCTTTCTTTCTTTCTTTCTTTCTTTCTTTCTTTCTTTCTTTCTTTCTTTCTTTCTTTCTTTCTT
>JAWWEW010000112.1:113299966-113312526 GCA_035583185.1 Anabacerthia variegaticeps
AGAGGGGCTCCAGCCCTGCAGCATCTCTGTGGCTCCTCTGGGCTCTCTCCAGCAGCTCCAGGTCCTTGTGCTGTTGTCCCCAGGGCTGGACACCAGGATGTTGTACAGGACAGTGTCTAACACTTTGCACAAGTTCAGTTGGATGACACTGGGTGCTCTTCCCTCATCCCTCACCTCAGTCTCCCCATTGTGCAGGGCCACCACATTTCTCAGGCACGGTTTGCCCTTGGTGAAGCCACACTGGCTGTCACCAGTCACCTCCTTATTTTCCATGTGCCTTGGCACAGCTTCCAGGAGGATCTGCTCCATGATCTTGCTGGACACAGAGGTGAGACTGGCCAGCCTGCAGTTCTCTGGATCTTCCTTATTTCCCTTTTTTAAAATGGGAATTGTTTCCCCTTTTCCCATCGGTGGGAACTTCACTGGCCTGCCATGACTTCTCAAACACCATGGATAGTGTCTTAGCCACTAAATCCATCATTTCACCCAGGACCTGAAGATGGATTTCATCAGGTCTCATGGATCTGTGCTCCTTCAGGTTCCTTAGATGGTCTCACAGCTGATCTTCTGCAGTTCCCCATTCTCCCAAACCCTGCTTTCACCTTCTGTAACCTGGATGGGACGCTTGAGGGTGAAGACCAAGCTGTTGAGTACTTGAGCCTTCTCTGTCCTGGGTAACCAGGTCTCTGTTTCTTTCCAAGAGGGCCCACATTTTCCTTAGTCTTCCTCTGTACAGCAGCTTTTCTTGTGCTGGGCATCCCTGGCCAGGTTAGGACCTTCTTTAGCTTTCCTGACCTGATCCCTGTCTGCTCAGAAAATTTTTCCTTGTTTCTCCCAGGCTCCTTGTCCTTGCTCTCACCCTCTGTAGAATTCATTTCATGTTTGAGTTGGTCCAGAAGCTCCTTGTTCATCCACACAGGCCTCCTGGCATTTTTGCCTGACTGCCTCTTCATCTCTCCTGAGCTTGGAGGAGACAATCCTTGAATACCAACCAGCTTTCTTGGGCCCCTCTTCCCTCCAGGACATTATCCCACGTGTTTCTACCAAGCAGATCCCTGAAGAGACCAAAGTCTGCTCTCCTGAAGCCCAGGGTCATGCATTTGTTCTGTGCCCTCCTCCCTGAGGATCTGCAACTCCACTATTTCATGGTCACTGCAGCCCAGCCTGCCCTTGAGCTTCCCATTCCCCACCAGCCTCTCCTTGCTGATGGGAGCAAGGTCCAGCATGGCACTTCTCCTCCTTGGCTGCTCTATCATTTGGAGAAAGAAGTTATCACCAAGGCATTCCAGGAGCTTCCTGGATTGCTTAAATCCTGTTGCATTTCCCTTTTAGCAGATATTGGGGTGGTTGAATTACCCCCACTACAATGTCACTTATCCCTTTAATGCTGACCCATAAGCTCCCAGCTGGCCCCTCATCCATTTGTTTTGCCCTCAGTTTAAGTGCTTCAATGCCCTGATTTTTCCTGTCTCCCTTCCCAAACCCCTTCTTTCAGGGAGGAAATGTTGACCCACAGCCTGAGGAAGCTTCGGGAGCAGATTGTGAAGGCCAATTTGTACGTGAGAGAAGCCAATTTTATCGGGGAGGAGTTGGATAAGAGGACGGAGTACAAAGTGACCCTGCAGATCCCAGCTTCCAGCCTTAATGCCAACAGCAAGGTGAGGTCACCCTGAGGGAATGAAATCAGGAAGTTTAATAAGTAAGTTTGCCCCTCAGTATTCATATTTCTTTTATTTTGACTGTAATGATGGGGATATTTTGCCAATCCACTGGTGTGCATTAAATCTGTTAGTCCATGCCGTGTCCTTATCTCATTTTATACCCTGGAAATCCCCTAACGTGCCACAAATGATGAATGCTTTGCTGCAAGACCTTTCCACTGGTGTTGAAGTTCACAGCTGCTTCTGTTGCAGGGTGGCAAAGCCTGTGCAGGTTGGGTAACTTATATTTCAGGTATTTACCATCCTTTTGTGGCCATCTGGCTTTGCATCGTGCCAGGGAGAATGGCAATGCTATGGAAGTGCTGCCACCCCCATTGTGGAGGGAGCAAGTGGAGCAGAGAGGATTTGGATTATTTGTTCCCAGGCATCTTGGAAATTTTGGAGGGAGGGAGCTGAACCCAGATTTCCAGGCTGGGTACCAAAGCTGGTGTTATTTCTGTTCTTCAAGTCAGGATTTAGGTGGCACTCAGGTCATTGTCAGTCCAGCACATGGATTTTTATTGCAGGTTTATAATTTTTATCAGTTACTTCAGAAGTTTTTTTCACATTTTTCTGGGGAAGACACATCCAGAAAGGGGATGCTAAAGGGGGTTAAGTTTCTGCACTGGTTTGAAGTTGCAGGCAGTAGTAACTTTAGCTGGAACTTGAGGATATTTGTGAAATGCTTAAATGTTCCCTTTTCTAACACTTATGCAAGGTGAAAGTCCATGGAAACCAGTGGCTGTAGCTGTGATTAGATTCCCAGTTCAGCTGAACACAGATCCACTGGGACAGCTCAACTCAGAGCCTCTCACTCTTGCTCAAGCCAGAACCAAAAAAGAACAGCCTTTTCCCAAAACTCTCAACTTTGTGTTAGTTTTAAACTACTTCTTCTTGTGACAAAAGGTCCTCCTTGGTCTCTCTTCAATTGTTTTGCAGAGAGGGGCAATTCTCAGCGAGCCTGCTATCCAGGTGAGAAGGAAAGGGAAAGGCAAGCAGATCTGGTCACTGGAAAAGCTGGAGAATCGATTGGTGGACATGAGGGATCTCTACCAGGAGTGGAAAGACTGTGAGGAAGACAACCCAGTAAGCAGAAATTGTGCTGGTGGAGTTGCATCCCTGTTCAATTTGCAAGAGGGGAGTTGGGTGGAGGTGGGGAGTGACTATGGAAATAACTAAGTTTTCCTGAGCTGTTGCTTTTCCAAGTGCTGAGGGGATCTTGAGCATTTCATTGCCCCTTATCTTGTCACTTTGATGCCTGCTGGCATGCATGGTTTGGGGGCAGAACAAAGACAAGAAGGAGCAGTGGGTAACCACAAAGGCACTTAATGTTCAGGAATCTGACAGAGTTAAGGAGAACTTGCTGAGGATGGGCCTTATCCAAAGTGAAATTCCTTTCAGTTCTTCCTGTGATCTAATCTGGCCTCTTGCTGGAGTTTGTGCAACACTTTGAAAAGTGTTTCCTGCAGAGTTTGGCTTCCCCACCTCACCCTCACCTTGCCTGCAGGTGATGAGATCTTACTTCAGGAGAGCTGACCCCTTCTACGACGAGCAGGAAAACTACAGCCTTATTGGAGTAGCCAATGTCTTCCTTGAGTGCCTCTTCTACGATGTGAAGCTCCAATATGCAGTTCCAATCATCAATCAGAAGGGAGAGGTTTGCCATTCTTCTGTAATCTATCCTTACTCAGCTGTTGAATTACCAATATGTGGTAGATGCTTTCCAGTTTCATGGACAACCTTGTTGCTAACAAGGTGGAATTATGCAAGTCCCATAATGCCTGACTGAGGTTGTTCAGGCAGCTCTGAGTCCCAGCACAGTGATTGTGAAAGGAGAAGGCTCTGTGAGCACCTTCCTGAGGGAGAGAACCCAAAATAAATGCTTAGGAGAACAACCATGAGCTGTAGCTCCACTGGTCTCACTGGCTGCCATCAAGAACAGGTTCTGAAATACACACTGTAAGAACAACTTTGTAGGCAGCAGAGCATCCCAGCAAGGTGTGTGCACTTTGCAGGCTCTCTAGAGACTGGTTTGAAGGTGAGGTTGTCCCCTGAGTCAGCCCAGTTGGTGATTTCCTTGTGCTCTTTACAACAAAGGCTCTTGGGTTCTTGCTCCGAAGTGACTTCTTCACGTGGTGCAACAAATGCAGAGCGCGTGAGAAAGGGATAAAAAGTTGGCTGCTTGCAGACTGGCAGTGGTTTGTAGGAGAGGGTGGACCTGTTTTGTGGCACTCCAGCACATTTGACTCCTTCCTTGCCAGGTGTCAGGTCGTCTCCACGTGGAAGTCGTGCGAGTGAGCGGCGAGATCGACGAGAGGTTGGTGGGAGGGGAGGACAGCCCGGAGGGTTCCAGCGACAACGACGTCCAGGAGAGGAAACTCGTGTGCAGGGTGAGTTCCAGGGGTATCCCAACCTCTGGGCAACCATCCTGAGGTTTAAATCTTGGCTTCTGCACGGTGGGTGTCTCTCTGTGACCTCCTTTTTGTTTCTGGAGTGGCTGAAATAAGGAGAGATAATTAGGTGGGGTTTGTTCCTCTCGTTAGTTGTATTTACATGCCAAAGTCTCTCCCTGGTCTTGGAAGGCATGGGAGGTGAGAGTGGTGCTGTAGTGTTTAATTGGAAAGGAGTGTGATAAACTCCCATTGCTTTGGGAATCATCCTCTCAATATTTTATTCTCTAAATGTTAAGTATTTTGTGAAATATATATTGTGTTTATTAGTGCTAATAATAAAAAGAACTGCAGTAGGAAATATTTAATAGTTCTGTGCTGTAGTAAAACACAAGGCAGGCCAAGCTAGAGGTGAGAAAAAAGAGAGACAAAAAGAATTAGAGTGGGTTGTCCCCAACCTTGAACCATTTGGGAGAAATTGGGCTTTTTTTCCCACATTTTATACTGTTCTTAGAGCTCCATGTCCTTACGAGCAGGATGGGGCATTGAGGCAGGAAACATTCTCCTGAGGGTCCTCACTGCTGCCTTACTGTGGAAGTCTGACTAATTTGGTGTTAATTTGACAAAACTAGATAATGAACTAGAAGTTTATTAGGTATATGGTCAATATGATGGCTTTCTTTAGATCAGAATGAGCATTCAAAGCATTTTGTTTCTGTTTGGCTTTGGTTTTGACAAAGAGGGGACAGGCTACTTTTGCATTATTTGGGTTATTTTTGGGTTGTTTCCAGCATCACACAATAAGGGCAAGTAGTATTTTAAACCAAGGATTTGGGGAGAATAAGGGAGCCAGTTTTGGTGGAGGTGTGAGATTTTTATTGTGTTCCTCTCTCAATTACAATGTTTTTGGTGCTTTTCACCATTCCAAACCACCAAAATGTTTTGGTGTGTTTGTAAACCCCATTCCTTCAGTTCTTAGTCCCAAGAAATACAAGCCTGGTGACATCTAGTGACAGTGCTCAGCTGCTGCACCCAAATTCTCTCTCCCAGGAGTGTCAGTGCAGAAATTCTGCTTTCTGAATTCTTTGGGTTTGCTGCTTTTGTTGTTTCATCATCCTTTGCACCAGAACAGACTCTACCAGGAGCTGTTTTTAATTCCATGCCTAATGAATAAATGCTTTTTCTCCTGTTTCTCATCTCTCCTCCAGATCAAAATCCTTCAGGCTACAGGTTTGCCACAGCACCTCTCCAACTTTGTGTTCTGCAAATACACCTTTTGGGATCAGCTGGAGCCAGTCAGTGTTGCTCCTGAGGTGGATCCTTCCCAGTCTTCCATCAGCAAGGAGCCACGGTGCATGGTTGTCTTTGATCACTGCAATGTAATTGGTTTTATTGTGTTATTGAGGAAGCTCTGAGGCAGGCAAAAGGAGGTTTATGCTTCTGTGACAGTTGGGGTTGCCTCTTTGCTCACATTGTATTGTTTGATGAGGTTGATACCCTAATGCCATTTTTAATAAGGGCTTAATCATCTTCAGAGTCCATTTAAGTTTGATTCTTTTACATTATTCACCTGTAGAGAAATCAGGGTGAAGTGAACTGATGCAGGAAAACATCTCTTCAGCAGAGACTTGTGTTAGAGTTTACCCTCAGTAAAATTCCATGTGACTGGAGGAGCGATATTCATCTGAGTCTGTTTGATGTCTCTAACTGAGCTGATCCCTCTGAACTCTGATGGAATGGAGAGAAATGTCCCAGTGCTGGGATGTGATCCCTCTTATCCTGATGTAGCTGTTGAAGTTGGATTGTGAGGAGTTAGAACACTGTCTCTTCCCATTGACTTTGGAGCAGCTGAGTGGGGGCATCTTTGATAGGGACATCCAAAGCCAGGTTGGATGAATCCCAACCAAATCACCCCACTTCTCATCATGGTCTATCATCTCTCATTGCACTGAGCAATTTATTCCACTTATCATTCCTGAAATGGGTATAACACCTTCTGAGGAGTTTTGATTTTCACATTCTGAGCATTAGGATGTGTGATTTGATTTTTTTTGAACCTTTGGATCAGGGCTTGGAACAGCCTGTGGTCATTTTTCAGCTCTTTATAGACTTTAATCTTCAGCAAAGCACCTCCCTTTGCTTTGCCTCCTGATTGTAGAAACGGAGGTGGCAGCAATTCCTTTCCTCTAAATCGTGTTTTGGGGACCAGAGCGACTTAATTAAACGCTTTTATGAAAATCAAGGCAGCAAATCTCACAGCCTGAGTTGTGTAACCACAGTGACCATTTGTGCTTTGCAGGAGGTTTCTGTCAATATTTCTGAAGACTTCATGGAGCATCTCTACGATGGTGCCTTGGCCATTGAGGTTTATGGGCACAAGCAGAGCGGCGACCGCAGAAATCCAGCCCTGTGGGATCTGGGGATAATCCAGGCCAAAACACGCAGCCTTCGGGACAGGTAAACGTGGACAAGAGATCCTCAGGTTGGAACTGGGGGAAAATCACTCTCTGAGGTGCCCAGTTTGGGGCAAATAGTCAGATTCTGAACTAAAAACCATTGTGAATCCATGAACTCTTGGCCACGTAGTGCCATCCCCTTGATGCTTCCATTGGAAGGGCTCTATTGCTTGTTACCTGGACTGGAATAAATATTCCAGCCTGAAGGAAGGAGTTGCTTGTTTGCTGGCAGCCACTGGTTGTCCCAAAATTAGTGGCATTTTCTTAAAAGTGAGTTGTTTTGCCTCTCCAATGAGAAGGCAGCTCTGCACCTTCATTTACTGGCAGAAAATTAAAAATTAAAAAGTTTAAAAATCTTTTTTTCCTTCCAGCTTGTTGTGTATGGGAAAGTTTAAAAGAAAAGCCAGGGATAAATGGCAAAGAGAAGATGGGAAAACAGCCTGGTTTTATGTTTGGTAGCTGAGTAGTTTAATTTTGAAGTTCTGCAGGAGTGGCCATTTCTTATTGAAGCTCTTGGAAGAATTGGAGGGGAGTTCAGCAAAGTGCTCTGACTTTTGAAGGCTTGTGAGACAATGTCATATTTCATTGTGCATAAATCTGATTGCCCTGACAACACTGGCCTTCTGGGGCAGGAATTGAGACCAGGGATAAATGTGGAATTGGGGATTTCTGGTGCTGGCATCAAGAAAAGGAACATTTCTGATGTTTGACTAAAATACCTGTCAGCAGAATTGATGAGCCCTGCACTAATGGCCCTTTGCTGCTTCAATCTGCAACCTGAGCTGATGCTTTGGGGTTTTCCTTGCTTTGGGGTTTTCCTCCCTTTCCCTTTGGGGCAAGAGAACCCCAGAAGGGACGGGGTGTGACTTTGCTTGGCAGGTGGAGCGAGGTGACACGCAAGGTGGAGCTCTGGGTTCAGATCCTGGAGCTCAACGAGAACGGCGAGTATTGCCCAGTGGAGGTGACCCCTGCCAAGGATGTCAGCACAGGAGGCATCTTCCAGCTCAGGCAGGTAAGGTGGCAAGGACAGGAAGGCAAAGAGAAGGCTGAGAAACCTTTATTTTCTGTGCTAAAGGGGGGTGGTGGCCAAAGAATTGTGGAGGTACAAAATAGGAGGCTGTAAAATAGGTATGAGGGGGAGAAAAGTGAGCAAAACTGAGCTGTAAAGGTGCTCAGAAGCTTCCCTGGCATCTTTTTGCCCTGCTAGGAAGGACATCAGCCCCCACTCAACTTCATTATTGTTTTAAAGAGGTCCAGAGTTGTGCTTTATTTGATCCTTCCAGCCAAGCACTCCTTTGTTCTTGGACTTCCACCCACGTTCAATTGTTAATGCTTAACTGAATAGTTCACTTTTTCCATTGATAAGCAATTACCCAGAGAACACAGGGGATTAATTAGGAAAAGTGAGATCCAGGCTGCACCTTTGACCTTTCCCAGCTCCTCTGATTTTTATTTCCTTTTTTAAAAAATCATTATTGTTTCTTTGTTTTCCTTTATGGTTTCACTGAAGAGCAGTTACTTTGATAGCATCAGTGGGGTAGAATTCTCAGTCAAGGAGACCAGGAAAAGTTCACTGAAACTCCAGTAGCTCACCAAATTATTTACTCTCCTCTTTTGTAGATGGGGAAGAGATCCTGTTTTCTGCCTCCAGAAATAGTAAAAATAAACCCCTTTAAGTGTGTGTTTGAAAACCCTCCAGAAAGTAAACTGGGGAGTTACTGGATGCTGAATTAGTTGGTTTTTTTTCTGTAAATGCATAAATCCTTGCAACAGAAGGGAGATCTCCTGTCCACTGGGTCACTGGGATTCCAAAACACCACTTTGTCCCTCCCAAAATAAAACTAGAGTGTTGCTTGCCAATGGCAGCCAGTAGAGGTCTCTCTGGAATTAAACTTTTCAGCCCTTTATATTCCCTTTTTTTCCCCCAAGTATTTGAAGTTGCTCTTTTGGGCAGGGCCAATCCCGACGCATCCAGGTGGAGGTGAGATCCGTGCAGGAATCTGGGACCTTGCCACTGATGGAGGAGTCAATCTTGTCTGTTGGCATTGGCTGTGTGCAAATAAAACATGTCAAGGCACAAAACCATCAGGTAAGAGTCAATATTTCATGGCAGGTCTGGTTTCTGAGACATGAGAAACCATGACCTGATGTTCTCTTTGTTGCAGTTGGGGTCAACTCTGTAGGGTTCAAGTTTTGGGGCGGTTTGGGGAGGTATTTTTTTGACCCTCCAAGGTCAGGATGAGTTCTCAGAACTGCTTTGATGATGGGTATAAGGATTATACAGGGCAGTTTAAACCTCTGGCTGTCAGAAAATGTTGTGGGAGATCATCCTCTTAAACAAATAGCATTTTCCACAACAAAATAATATTTCCAGGACTACCTTCTGTGTCTGTTCTGCTTCTGGTGGGATTTTCACCCCCCCCATCCTTAAAATCAGCACAGCCCTAACACACCATTCCTAAAATTCATTAGGAGTTTGTCCTGTAGTTCTTACTTAAAAATACTAGACATGGCAGCAATTTTAAGTAAGTATTCCAGCTAAAATAAACCAATTGCACTTATATTTAAGTAATATTCAGTTTAAAATTCTAGAATTACATGAACCAGCTGTGGCCCACAGGACATGTTGGCCAGTTGTTTGACAAGCTCAGACCCAAGTGCAGCTCATGTTAAACTGCAAATCCATGGATCTCCCTCCAGGGATTTCTTCTTGCAGCTCTCCCATCAGGTTTTGGTGCAGTTTGGATTTTTCCCCCAGCAGATCAATTAAAATTCAGTCACTCCTTGGAGTTAAAAAACCCAAATTTGGTGCAGCACAACAGGCAAGTCTCTGGGCTTGTTTGATTAACTGCCCTGCTTGAGACAGGGCCAGCTAAATGTAAAGGAATTTATGGAAAACCAGGAGTTGTCCCAAAATATTTATAATATTGACAGTGATTCAATCCATGTCTGCTCCCCCTTTTTTTTTTGTTTCATTATTATGGCTTTTCCTTTGAGATCTGGGGTTTTTTGTTGTCTCTAAACCTGAGCAGTCCCTTCCCCTCGTGTGTCAGGGGCACAAAAAGGGGATTTTTTTCCCCACTTTTGAAGAAATCTGCTTTTCCAGCAGCATCCTGGGCCAGTTCTTGCTGTTATTGCCCATTGTGCTTCTCCCAGTGGCTCTGCCTGCAGCCTTTCCATCCCAGCAGCCCCTGATACCCACATTTCCTTCCTATAAAGAAAGGACAGTCCTGAATGGAATAATTTTCTCTCCTCAGACTGAATGATTGAGTCTTCCAAATTCTTCCCCCAAAGCACAAGTGCCCCTTTTAGCCTGGTTTGTCAGGACAAGTCCCAGGTGAGCATCCCCCAGGGAATTTCTCATCCATTGACCAGTTTCAACCTTATCCCACAGGGCTGCCAAGTCCCCAAAAATAGTGCTTTCTTCCCAAAAAAAGAACTTAAGCTCCACTTGGGAGACAGAGAGACCAGTGAGGTGTGTCTGACACTGATAACCCCCATGGGAAAGGGCTGTTGAAAGCCAGGTTTTATTAGCCCTGGTGCTCACAATGGGTTTCCACACTTGAGCACCTGGATTTTCAGTCCCCTTATTAGCATTTCTCTCATCTCAGGTAAATCAGTATCTGTGGAATGTGAGAGATTTTCTGAAGACCTTGAAGGGAGGAAATGCCTCTCCTCGATGGCTTTTTAATTTCAGCTCAGCTGAGTTTTTGCTTCCATTATTAAGATACAAAAGTAGGCTCTGGGGGCTCGTTATTACTTAACTAGATAAGTGATAACTCCATGAGGATTGGAGCCCTCATTCCTTTCCCATTCACTGGGAGGAGGGGCAGGAGTGCTCCTTGCAAGTGGTGAAGGTCAACAATTAAAGGTGCTGTTGCCACCAGGGAATAATGGAAATAAAATGTTGGAGGTCTGTGTTGTGGCTCCTGTGTGGCCCTCATCCCAAATCCCTAATAATTCCAGGAGGTGGTTGCAGTTCTTTAAATGCTGCAGCAAATTGACCTCAGATCATTTGTGCTCATCCCCAGCCCTGGGGACAATTCTAGGACCTTCAGACAGGAGATGTTGAGGGGCTGGGAAGTGTCCAGGGAAGGGAAGGGAGCTGGGAAGGGGCTGGAGAACTCCTGATGGAGCTGGGGGGGCTCAGCCTGGAGAAAAGAGGGATCAGGGGGGACCTTCTGGCTCTGCAACCCCTGATGGATCCAGGGGAGGGTCGGGCTCTGCTCCCAGGGAACGAGGGGGAACAGCCTCGAGTTGCACCAGGGGAGGTTTATGTTGGATATTGGGAACAATTCCTTCATGGAAAGGGTGGTCAAGCAGTGGAAGGGACTGCTCAGGGCAGAGTGGAGTCCCCATCCCTGGAAGGGTTCAAAAAACACGTGTCTGTGACACTTGAGGACATGGCTTAGTGGTGAACACAGTTGGACTTGACCTTAAAGACCTTTCCCAACCTTAACAATTCCACGATTCTCTGATCCTACACCAGCCTGGGATTTCTCAGCACTTGCTGTAACATTCCCACTTTCCCTGCCAGGGAAAGGGAAAGGGTCCAGGTTCAACAGGTTTCACTACAATCCCCACATTTTCTTCATGCAATTCACGTTTTCCACTTATTAAGATTCCTAATAATTGTATTACTCTGAATTTTCCCATTATTGTTCCAGTTTGTGCTTAGATGAGCACAGTGTTTGGGATGTCGGTGTGTTTTGATTCTGTGATCAAACCACTGCAGAGCTCCCTCTTTTGTGTAAGACTGCTGAAATTGCTTCAAATACTGTCACCCTTTTGCATTCAATGTAGTTTCCTGCTACCAAAAAAAGAAATTAAATAAATTAACGGTGTGGGTTTGTTTGTTTTGGCTTAGGAAGAAGAGGATGAAATGGACAGTTATCAGGTAAAGATTTTACATTCTGCCTTACAAATGCTGACATTTTCAGATCAAAATGGGTTAGAGGAGCATCAACATTTTCTTGATATGCAGAAGAGACTGAATTCTTAGAAATGGGATAACTTGTTATGCTCCAAAGCCTGTGGTGGATTAGAGAGGTGCCATGATGTGTGTTTCCAACCCAAGATCCAGTTGCTTTTTGGTTTGGGGGTTTTTGGGGGAACTGCTGGGGCAGGGATAGATCCCTAATATGAGGGGATAACCCTGAGTGGGAATGGTCTCATCGATAAAGACTGGGGGTTCCAGCTTTGCCCCAAGGTGGTTATTGGTGACTTTGGGAGTAGTTTGGGGGCAAAGAACTGTGTAAAGTGAAGTTTTATCAGAGGGATTAACTGGAGCTCCTCTCTGTCTTCCTTCTCTGGTTCTGGAGACGTTCTGGAGTTTCCAACCTTGGAGATTTCCAACCTTGGAGATTTCCAATCCCAGCTGGGAATAGCCTTGATCAAGCTGCTGTTTTGACCCTTCTTTGGGCACAGCAGGGTTGGACTGGGAAATCTCCAGATGTCCCTTCCACCCTCAGCTTCTCTGTGAAAATAGGGACGAGCAAAGGGATTAACTTGAGTTCCTCTCTGTCTTCCTTTTCTGGTTCTGGAGTTTCCAACCTTGCAGATTTTCAATCCCAGCTGGGAATAACCTTGATCAAGCTGCTGTTTTGAGTCTGCTTTGGGCACAGCAGGGTTGGACTGGGAAGTCTGCAGAGGTCCCTTCTTTGTGAAAATAGGGGCGAGCAAAGGGATTAACTGGAGCTCCTCTCTGTCTTCCTTCTCTGGTTCTGGAGAGGTTCTGGAGTTTCCAACCTTGGAGATTTCCAATCCCAGCTGGGAATAACCTTGATCAAGCTGCTGTTTTGACCTTACTTTGGGCACAGCAGGGTTGGACTGGGAAGTCTGCAGAGGTCCCTTCTTTGTGAAAATAGGGATGAGCAAAGGGATTAACTTGAGTTCCTCTCTGTCTTCCTTTTCTGGTTCTGGAGTTTCCAACCTTGGAGATTTTCAATCCCAGCTGGGAATAACCTTGATCAAGCTGCTGTTTTGAGTCTGCTTTGGGCACAGCAGGGTTGGAC
>JAWWEW010000112.1:113312626-113323074 GCA_035583185.1 Anabacerthia variegaticeps
TAGACAATCTCCAGAGGTCCCTTCTTTGTGAAAATAGGGATGAGCAAAGGGATTAACTGGAGCTCCTCTCTGTCTTCCTTGCCTGGTTCTTGGGTGCAGGCTGAGCAGCAGGGCTGGGGGAACGTGTGGGCCATGAAATAGGAAACCTTGGCTTTCCTGGGTCAGGCTTTGAGGTGGCTCCTTCCCCCTGTGCAGGACAGGGACTTGGAGAGGCTGCGAAGGAAATGGCTCTGTGCCTTAACGAAGCGCCAGGAGTACCTGGATCAGCAGCTGCAGAAACTCGTGGAGAAGCCTGGTAAGCAAAATGCCCTTGGGGTCATGGCTGGGGAGATATTTTACCTTAAAAAAGTGTGAAATTTAGAAAAGAAGTCAACAGAAAATTGAGTTGGTAATTTGCTGTCGGGGAAATTAAAGTTAGAGGTGGGTGAGTGGAAAATGTGATTCTCTGTGTGCTGGATTTTGGGCAGGGTGGGGTTTGTTCTGTCATGGGTGGTCCAAAATGATCAGAATTGTCACCATCCCTTTTCTGCAGATAAAACAGAAGATGATGCAGATCGGGAGGCTCAGCTTTTGGAGATGAGGCTGACCCTCACCGAAGAGAGGAATGCTGTGATGGTCCCTTCTGCTGGCAGTGGCATCCCAGGAGCTCCAGCAGAATGGTAGGAGCACACAGAGCCCTGGCAGGAATGTGGGAATGGTGCCTGGAGCATCCCTGGCTTGGCCTGTGGCCACTTTGTTGCTTCCCTCAGTCTGGCCCCTGTGCACTGTATGAGCAAAGTTGTTAAAATGAGGCCTCTTGCTGCAATTATTTTATTGGGTTGTGTATGGGAAATGCAGAAATGCTGTTTAGCAAAGGGTACTCTTATTGATCAGGGTGCAATTATAACCTTCTGGAAAAAAGGGGAATCAATATTTATTACCACTGCACTTAGAGTTTTAAAAAATTAGCTAATATGTTAATTACCTAGTTCATTCACTTAAAAGGCTGCTCCCTCCTCATAAAACTGCATCTCCAGGAGTGTTTTGTGGCCCTCCTGGTTTGAGAACAGGCTCTTGTTTAGTCAGCAAGTGCTCCATGTCATTCTGTGAACTTTAAAAAGAGAGGAGAACACTTTGACTGAGGCTGCTGGGCTGTCTCAGCTGTGAGGAACAGCTGCAGATCAGGATTCAGGGTTGCTCCACCTCAAACCTCTCGTCTCCACTTGCTTTCAACCTCCTGAGAACCTTCTCTGAGCAAACCTCTAACTCTGTTTATTGATGGAATTGAGCCTCGTGGAGTTTGAAGCTGGAGTTTGTTAAAGCCAGCGCTGCTAAAACCTAAAAATAGCGAGTTCTTGTTGGAAACAAATCAAGTTTGGCATCAAAGTGGTTGGACCAGGTTTGGAAACAGTGGAGCTGCAGGCATCTTGCTCCAGGAAGGACCTGTTTTGAACACACTTGCAAGCAGAGGAAAAGCTCAGTGTGATTCTGCATTGCATGAAAGTCCAGCCCGCCCTTGGTCACCATAAATTCATCAAGACTCAAGTTGAGCATGAAAAGCCTCAAAGCCTTTCATGCTCCCTGTTACATTCCTAGTACCTTATTAAGTATTGTGGAGCTTGGTTTTAACTTCTACACCAAACAAAACACCACCTGTGTAACCCCTTCTCCCGTGGTGTGAAAGATGCCCTAAATAGCAAGTTTGCCTTTTAAATATGTTTTGTGAAAAGGAGTAACTGTGTAGAGTGGTAGCATCAATATTAGTTTAAAAACTTCAAGACTGGCTTTTCTGATTCTCTCTCTGCTGTCTTCATTGCCATCACTGATAATGCAGAGGGGTTTGCATTTAATGAATGTGTGTGTCAGAGTAAATAAACTTAATTTTCCTATTAGCATTTAAGAGGGGGAAAACCATTTCGGAAAGCAGAGGTCAAAGAAGATAATAATTCTAAGAGAGCTGGTATAAAAGAAATCCCAATTTATTTGAGTCTCTCAGAAGCTGCAAGAGTAAATTAAAATAAAGCTGTTTGCCAAGGTTATCAATGGCCTGGCTAAAAATTGCAGTGGAGCTGAATGTAATGTCCTGTGGGCTTGTGTCATCAGGGACGTGTGCTGGGTAAATCTCGGGGGTTGAATGTCACCACTGTCCCTGGCTTGCATTTTAGGACTCCTGTGGCTGGTATGGAAACTCACATTCCTGTGATATTCCTTGACTTGAATGGTAAGTGGCTCTTAAAATGACAGGGTACATGGGGACAAACTTTATATAACCAGTGACGTTATGGAATTTAAGGGAGCTAATAAAAAATACCTGCAATGGCAGATGGAGTCATTGGAGAGTGCCCATTCCTCACTGAAACACACTGTTTAATGTTTCAAAACACCCAGTGTGATATATGGAAGGTTCCAGTAATCCCAGGTCTCAGCACATCCCAATACAAGATGCAGTTTAAATAATATATTTGCCAAAGGTGGGAAAGCAGCAACCCCAAAGCGAGCCCAGGGAGCCACCAGGGCCTGAGGAGCCAACCAAAACCTTGTTTAGGGTTTAAAAGAGGGGTGACATTGGGATGAGAAGTGTCAGGGCAGGGTGGAGAGGTGACATTGAGCCTGGTGGGAGGAGATCTGAGCTGCAGAAACCCAATGGTTTCAGAGAGGAGCTGGTTGATAATTCCTTCACAGGTTGGGACTGGAGCCAGGGCAGGCTGAGCTTCTCAAACCCCACATTTAAGGGTTGGTTTAATCATCTAAAAGTCCTGTGCTTTCACTTGTTCAACCAGCAGCTTATCTTTAGTTTAAAAAAAAATCCCACACTGCCTAATTAATGGCAAGTGACCAATGCACTTGCTGTATAAATATATATATTTATATATATACTTGTGGGCAAGGAGGGGGTGTTTGCAACTGGGAGTCCTCACATAATAGAGGACTTTCAAAGGCACATCTGTGTCCCCACATCTTTGTGCACCCTTCTTGTGTAGAAATGAGACTCTTTTTGAAGTGGAACAATGCAGGGGCTTGTCTTTTGGTGGGTGGAGTGTTAAAAAAGCCAAGCTGGGCAGTTAGGGATGAAAATGTGAATTCAGGGCTTGCTGGATGGTTTTGAGAGGGACCATTGCTTTGTGTCTCCTCACCTTCCATGCTCCCTGTTTGCAGCTGATGACTTCAGCTCCCAGGATAACCTGGATGACCCCGAGGCAGGAGGGTGGGATGCCACTCTGGTGGCAGAAGAGGAGGAGGAATTCTTCGAGCTCCAGATTGTGAAGCATCACGACAGTGAGGTGGGTGAAGGTGCATTTCGTTTAGGGCTCCTTTAATTTAATTTCACATCCCTTTAAATGTGAAAATAATGCATCCAAGGTGCCCTCTAAAGGATGCAATGCTTGTTTCCTGTGTAAGTGACCTCATGCTTTTTAGGGAATCTTCACCAGAGCATGACCATGGTTTGCCAAATGGTAAATCCAAGCATTCCCAAAGCTGGAGACCCAGTTTGTGTTTAACAGCCCAACCCCCCTGAGAAATTTGGAGTGCAGGAGCTGAAAACCCAAACCCCCTGAATGGTTACCACGTTCACCTCTGCATTGTTACACTATTTCCTCTGGTTTTGCCACAAAACTCACTTTTTCAGCTTTGCAATTGTTGGGCTATAATTTTTGCTGTTATTCTAGGATCTCTGATTTGCTTTTTTCCCCCCTTTAAAATGTTGGTCCTTTCTCTGAAACTTATTTTTTGTTGTATTTTCAGAGGAGCTTTATTCCTGATGGTTTTGGGTAGGTGTTTTGTTCTGGTTGGTTTGTAAAACCTGGAAAGATGTTTTACCAGGCCATTTTTTCTTAGGGGCTTGAAGGTAAACCACTTAAATCTTCAGGAATATATATATATATATTCCAACATTCCAAAAGGAAGATTCCAGCTCTTGTTCTGTTGCTAGAAATATTTCACAAATAGATGCAAACAGGAGGATTTCTGTGGTGTGATGGAAGATTTTCCCTGCAGTCTCTGTTGCTTTTCTGCTTTATCTTAATAAATGAGGCCAAATGGCCCTGTAGCTCTGCATATTTGATAATTTATTTGCCATGATCCTGGATGTTCAAAGCTCTTTTTTTGAGAGGAAACGTTCCAGAGTTGGAGCAAGTTGGCATTTTTAATCCCAACATCTTCACTCAGCAAACCAATCTTGATTTTTAAATGGCCTCTTCTAAAAGTGCCAGGGATTTTTTCCTTCATAGGGAGCGAAAACGGAGAAACCAACTCTCCAAATTTATGTATTATGTATTTTTCCTAATTGCGCTTCATTAATTACACTTAATTACACACCTAATTATGCTTATTAGAGGATGCTTTTTTTTTCTCACCCCTCCTTTTTTTGCAGGTGAAAGCAGAAGCCTCGTGGGATTCCACGGTCCACGAGTGCCTGCAGCTCAGCAAGGGCACGGCGGCGGACGAGAGGGTTTATCTCATCGTGAGGACCACGGTGCAGCTCAGCCACCCCGCAGAGATGCAGCTGGTGCTGCGCAAGCGCATCTGTGTCAACGTCTATGGCAGACAGGTAGGGCTCTCCAACTCCTTCCCATCCCCTCTGACCCCCTTTTGCCTCTCTCTGCCTCCCTCCCTGCCCCAGTGGGTTCGGTGGCATCGTGGGTGATGGAGCAGCTCGGCTTGGAAGGCTCCACGGCACCCAAGAGTGAGGAGCTGGGTGGTGGTTGTGTTGAGTCCTGGGTGGTTTATCCCCCATCACTGGAAAAAGGAGGAGGAGATCATTTCTCATGAGTCTAGAGTTCAGGTTGTGCAAAACCTGAAGTGGGAAGAGTTGGTTTCTCATGAGCTCAGGGTTCAGACTCTGCCAAAACTGAAGTGGGAAGAGTTGATTTCGCATGAGTCTGGAGTTCAGGTCGTGCAAAACCTGTAGTGGTGTCATGGGTTACACTCTTCCCACTTGTGTGGGAGTTCAGATTGTGCCAAAACTGAAGTGGAAGAGTTAATTTCTTATGACTTTGGAGTTCAGATTTTGCCAAAACTAAAGTAGGAAAGAGTTGATTTCTCATGAGTTTGGAGTCCAGTTTGTGCCAAAACTGAAGTGGGAAGAGTTGGTTTCTCATGAGCTCAGGGTTCAGACTCTGCCAAAACTGAAGTGGGACAAGTTAATTTCTTATGAGTTTGGAGTTCAGGTTGTGCAAAACCTGAAGTGGGAAGAGTTGATTTCTCATGAGCTCAGAGTTCACATTGTGCAAAATATAGAAAGAGTTCATTTCTCATGAGTTTGGAGTTCAGATTTTGCCAAAACTAAAGTAGGAAAGAGTTGATTTCTCATGAGTTTGGAGTTCAGATTGTGCAAAAACTGAAGTGGGAAGAGTTAATTTCTCATGGGTTTGAAGTTCCTATTTTGCAAACCTTGTAGTGGTGTTGTGGGTTACACTGTTCCCACTTGTGGGAAGAGTTAATTTCCCACGAGCTCAGAATTCAGATTTTGCAAAAAGTAGGAAGAGTTAATTTCTCATGAATTTGGAGTTCAGACTGTGCCAAAACTAAAGTAGGAAAGAGTTGATTTCTCACGAGTTTGGAGTTCAGATTTTGCCAAAACTGAAGTGGGAAGAGTTAATTTCTTATGAGTTCAGATTATGCCAAAACTGAAGTGGGAAAGAGTTGATTTCTCATGAGTTCGGAGTTCAGATTTTGCCAAAACTGAAGTGGGAGGAGTTAATTACTTATGAGTCTGGAGTTCAGATTGTGCAAAATATAGAAAGAGTTTGTTTCTTATGAGTCTGGAGTTCAGATTGTGCAAAACCTGAAGTGGGAAGAGTTGATTTCTCATGAGCTCAGAGTTCAGATTGTGCAAAATATCGAAAGAGTTCATTTCTCATGAGTCTGGAGTTCCCACACTGCTGACCATTTCTCTTCCCGCACCCAAGTGTTTAGCAATAGAGCAGGAGTAGCTTCAGGAGAGAGCCCTTTGTGTTAATTGCTCAGAGTTAATCACCCTTGGCCTTTCCTGTTTCCCACTTGCTTTGTGCTCCTGCAGTAAGGTGGAGGTGAGAGCAGAGGGTTTGATGAATGGAAAGCAGCAAGGCTGTCATGCCATTTGCAGCAGAGAATACATAAGAATCCATAAATCCCAGGAAAGATGGGGAGGAAGGGTTTGTTCAGCACTGTCTCAGAATAATCCCCTGGCAGTGATAATGACAGAGCAGAAAGCCTCAATTGTCATTCTGGTTGCACACCTAGACTTAAAACCTGAAGCCAGAGCAAGGAGAAGAGGTGTGGGCACACCCAGAAACTCACAGCTCCTTCCAGTTCTTGGTGCTTCGACCTGGCCAAAGCCTTTTTTCAGTGAGGAAACTGAATTTTTGTCATTTGGAGCTGGGGGAGTGTATTGACCAGAGAAATCGAGCGTGCCAATAATTCCACTTGTGTTAAATCTCCATCAATTCTGGTTCCTACGGATTCCAGTCAATGCTGGGTTTTACTTTCCCTCCCCACAGAATCTTTGGCTTTCTGGCTGTTTTTCTGCAGCTCCTCGTCAATAACCTTTGCTGGGTGTTCATCTCAGCAACATCTTGCAATGACTCATCTCTGCATTAATTCACCAGGCCAGTTCTTAACCCTGCAAGGCGCCGAGTCAGCATAAACAATGACCATGCCCCTTAAATCATTCTTCATAACGATCTCCTTGGTCAAGAATTTAATGTCTCTGCTTGTCAATATTCAAGACAAGTCACCTAAGGGCTCTGTTAGAGATTTTTAAAAAAAAAAAACAACCTCTAAAACTAGCAGATGCTTAGTGTGCTGGTGGAGCAGTCACCTTGCAGGGAAGGGAATAGATCCTTTCTCTGTGCCTAAAACACAACCTGTAACTAAAATACAAACTGGTGGATCCTTCCTGTGTGCCTAAAACACAACCTGTATCTAAAATACAAACTGGTGGATTCTTCCTCTGTGTCTAAAACACAACCTGTATCTAAAATACAAACTGGTGGATTCTTCCTCTGTGTCTAAAACACAACCTGTATCTAAAGTATAAACTCATGGATCCTTCTTGTATCTAAAACACAACCTGTATCTAAAATACAAACTGATGGATCCTTCTTCTGTGCCTAAAACACAACCTTTATCTAAAATACAAACTGATGGATCCTTCCTCTGTGTCTAAAACACAACCTGTATCTAAAATACAAACTGATGGATCCTTCCTTTGTGTCTAAAACACAACCTGTATCTAAAATACAGACTCATGGATCCTGTCTATATGTCTAAAACACAACCTGTATCTAAAATACAAACTGATGGATCCTTCCTCTGTGTCTAAAACACAACCTTTATCTAAAATACAAACTGGTGGATCCTTCCTCTGTGCCTGAAACACAACCTGTATCTAAAATACAAACTGGTGGATCCCCTCTCTATGCCTAAAACACAACCTGTATCTAAAATACAAACTGCAGGGAAGGGAGTGGATCCTTCCTCTGTGCCTAAAACACAAATTATATTCTCAGAGTTAAAATCTTTGATTCTTACATATTTATTGGTTAGACTTTGGGGGCTTGGGCCTCTCTCCTGGGTTTATTTCAGCTGCCATCTATCCCCCTTCTCCTTTGGTTGCCTCCCCCAGGGTTTTGCACAGAGTTTCCTCCGAAGGATGTCTCCCCGGAGCTCCATCCCTGGCTGTGGGGTCACCTTTGAGATAGTCTCCAACATCCCAGAGGTGAGTAACAAATCACAGTGTCTAAAAGTGGCTGAGAACCTCCAATTTTGCACTTTCCCCCTCGTTTTTGAGCCTTCTGGCTCTTGCTGCTGCAGCTGTGGCTTTTAAAAGAGGAATATTCCTGCCCAAGCTGTGGCTTAGCAGCAACCTCTGTCTCACCATTGTCCCTGGGCATTTTGTTGAGTGAGCATCTCTTTGCTCAGGTCCTTGAAGGAACAGTTTAAACAGAGGGGGGAAAAAAGGGGAGTGGAAATGGGTGGGTGAAGTGCCTGTTGTGGGGAGCAGGAGAATGTGGGGAAGATGACAAAGTGATGTCTTGATACAACTCTTGATTCCCAGGTAGATGCTAATCCTTTCCCTCCAAAGAGAGGCTCTGTCAGAGCACTTGGAGAAACATTAACACCTGAAGAGCCAAAACTCTGATTGCTGCCTGAATGTTTCATGTTCTGCTGCAATTGGCACTCTGTGTTGAAATGTTTCTCGAGCCACACTCTTCTTTTCTTCCCCCCAAATCCCTCGAAATTGTGTTTTCCTCTCAGGTTAGAGAACGCCCCAAACGTGCTGGAGCACTTCTTAATTATGAACCATCTGAATGCAGCCCTTTTGCTAATTAATGGCAATGTCTCGCTGTGAGAGTCAGAGAAAAGGAACCCAAAAAGCTCAAAATAACCATGTATTGCTCAAGGTGTGGGTGACAGTGGCAGGAGCAGCCAGGCAGGGTGCATGGCACAAGGCTTGAGTCAGGATCACAACCTGACATTAGATATTAGAGGAAATTCAGATTAGATATCAGGAGGAAATTCAGATCAGATATCAGGAGGAAATTCAGATATTAGGAGGAAATTCAGATCAGATATTAGGAGGAAATTCAGATTAGATATCAGGAGGAAATTCAGTTCAGATATTAGGAAGAAATTCAGATATTAGGAGGAAATTCAGATTAGATATCAGGAGGAAATTCAGATCAGATATTAAGAAGAAATTCTTTGCCCCAAGGGTGCTGAGGCCACAAACAGGGCGTGGATTCCCCATCCCTGGAAGTGTCCAAGGATGGCTTGGATGGGACTTGGAGCAACCTGGGCTAGTGGGAGGTGTCCCTGCCCATGGCATGAGATGATTTTAAGGTCCCTTCCCACCCAAACCACTCTGATTCCACGATTCTAACCCACCCTGAGCTCAAGCACCAACAATGTTGAATCGGTGCCGCGTGGTTGAAAAACACATTGTTTTGGGGACCGACACGGGAGATTTTTATTTTATTTTAAAAGCTGTTCTTTCTTTTCACCCTCCCAGGATGCTCAGGGAGCTGAAGAGAGGGAGGCCCTGGCCAGGATGGCAGCAAATGTTGAAGATGCAGCTTCAGCTGACTCTGAGGCTTACATTGAGAAGTACCTGCGCAGTGTCCTGGCCGTGGAGAACATCCTCACCCTGGATCGCCTGCGCCAGGTCCTGCTCTGGGGCTGGGCAGGGAGAGCACTGCATGTTCTCCTGGGTGCACAAAGGGGGGGGCAACCCACCCAAAGCCACCACCCAGCCTCCCAGAGTGGGCCTGTGTGGCCACCAGAGGAAGCAAATTCTCCTTGCAGAGACATCCACGCTCAATGGGGTGCTTGCTTTGGGTTTAAGTCAGTCCATTATGGTTCAGAAAATAGCTGAGTGACATCAGTTTTGGCTTTCTGAGGCTTTAGCAGGAGTTCTGAAGTCACCAGAAGAATTCTTGTCATTTTAAGCCTTATTTTACTTTGAAGAAACCAAAGCCATTGTGTCCCAAAGTGAGCCTGGGGCAAACAACCAAGGAAGGAAGCAAATTCTCCTTGTAGAGATGCCCTTGCTCAATGTGCTGCTATGGGATGCTTGCTTTGGGTTTAAGTCAGTCCATTATGGTTCAGAAAATACAGTTGAGTGGCATCAGTTTTGGCTTGCTGAGGCTTTAGAAGGAGTTCTGAAGTCACCAGCAGAATTCTTGTCATTTTAAGCCATATTTTACCTTGAAGAAACCAAAGCCATTCTCTTAAGAAAAAACAGACATGGATTTGGTTAATTTGAAGTACTACAAGTCCGTCTGTTTACTAGGAAAAATACATGAGAGAAAAACACTCAAGGAAGATTTTTCTTGTGGCTATGAATTATGGAAGCCCAAAATAAGAGTCATGCAAAAGAAGCTACAGCTTGTGCCTGCCCACTGTAAATTCATGGTGGAGTGTGGTGCACTCTTAAATATTGAAAGCAAAGTTTCCTGTCATTTATAATTAGTTTAAAGGATTAAAATAGGAGCTCAGCTTGGAAAGGCAGTCACTCTTTGCATCTCTGTCATCTCCTGGAATGGGGAGTAGCTATAAAATCCTGCATGAGCCCAATCAGCAAAACAGTGGATGTTGAAGTTTATCCACTCTTTAATTTTAGCCACTTCATGTACAGGTTTTACATTACAACAAACTTTGCACAAAGCGGGCCTGTGCACAAAGAAACGTTTTTCTCATGGGGACAAAACTCTCCTGGGATGGTCAGGGCTTGAATTCTTGCCAAACATGTCTTTTTTAATGTGTTTTGCTTCTGTGTGATTGGCAGGAAGTGGCAGTGAAAGAGCAGCTCATGGGAAAAGGCAAACTGTGCCGCAGGAGCCTGAGCTCTCCCAACGTGAACAGGGTGAGTCTGCCCTGCTGGAAGCTCCAGCAGGTCCCCTCTCCCAGTGCCAGGTCCCCTCTCCCAGTGCCAGGTCCCCTCTCCCAGTGCCAGGTCCCCTCTCCCAGTGCCAGGTCCCCTCTCCCAG
>JAWWEW010000112.1:113323174-113333353 GCA_035583185.1 Anabacerthia variegaticeps
CAGTTCCAGGTCCCCTTTTCCAGTGCCAGGTCCCCTTTTCCAGTGCCAGGTCCCCTTTTCCAGTGCCAGGTCCCGTCTCCCAGTTCCAGGTCCCCTTTTCCAGTGCCAGGTCCCCTCTCCCAGTGCCAGGTCCCCTCTCCCAGTTCCAGGTCCCCTCTCCCAGTTCCAGGTCCCCTCTTCCAGTGCCTTCATCGTGCAGGGAATTGTGGTTGGAAGCAGCTCCCTAAATCCAGAATAAATGAAAAAGCAACAGAAGAAGAGCTTGGCAGGTTTTTTTTTCCTAAACACTGGAGGTTTTTCATTTACTTGCCAAGTTGAAGATATTTTTTTTTTCTCCTTTTGTGTTTTAGAAGATCTGAAAGGAAGTTGCAAGTATATTCTGGACTTAAGCTTTGTAAGAATGCTGTGAATAAGGAAAATGAGGCTTTTGCTGTCCAAAATTTGGAGAGAAACCCTTTGGTAGAACTGGTATCCAAACTGTGGCTCCTCCCGTGTCAATAACTGAGATTTCACCTTTTATCTGTTGGGTTTTCATTCTGCTTTAACAGCAGAGCTATTCCTTTTCAACCCTGTTAATCAAGAGGAATATTTATGAGTTCTTGAAGTCCTTGTTAAGAAATAATTCTGCTTCTCTTCCCCCTTGCAGCTCTCTGCAAGCCGCCAGGATTTGGCCCCCCTTTATAGCCTGAGCAGCAACCGGGTGAGTCCCTGCAGGAAATCCTGGGAATTCTGAGCTGGGAAGGAGGAATGTGCAGTGACCCCACGACACCAGTTAGAGGGGAAACAGCTCTGAAAAACGGGGTGTGCTCCTCTCTCCTTGGGTCTGCTCCTGGTAACATCAGTAGGTTTGGATGGGCTGCTCTCTGGGAAAGTCTATCCCAGGTCTTTGGCATCCCAAGCACTGTGGGATGGTCAGCCTGAGTTGGGCAGATGAGATGAAACCAAAGGTCACACAAAAGGGGGAATTATCTCACACTTCAGAGCTCTCCCAGAGCTGTCGCCTGTGTGGGTGCAAATCTGGGTGTCAGGGACAGATTTGGGCTCCTATATGAGTTCAGGTCAACATCTAGGTCAGAATAAAGGCCTTTGAAAAGAGGCTCTGACCTTCCAGTGGCTTTAAACTTGTGGTGGATGATAACCATCCCACTCCTCAAAATCACCAGTGCACACCCAAAGCATTCCTTTAAAAGGGGAAAGATTAAATTGAAACTTCTCTTCCAAAGCCTGGATAAACTGAAGGGTCTCCTCCTGCTAGATATTCTGCCCAGCAAGCTTGGAGTCATTTTAAGAGGGGGGAAGCTGGTGGTGACAAGGCATTTTAATGCATAATGCACTTGCATGGAATAATAGAATTTTGATGTAGAGCTCCAGCATTGGTTGCTAAATCTGCTCCATCTGCTCCATGGAGGGAATGCTAAAACATGTGCAGGTGACAAAGTGCTCCCAGCACCTTGTGTTTGGAGGGGGATGCTTCAATATTGCAGGTTTTGAAAGGGAAAATGAAAGGGCAGAGTTCTTAATGATTTCTGTTTTTCTCCTCCCTCCCCCCTCACTGATCCCTCTCCCTGCACGTTTCAGGGGCCAAAGGTGCCAGCAGAGGTAATGCATTAGGGGCACCTAATGAGTGGGATAAGGGCTTTTATCCCACTATGAAGTTCCCTTTGCTCCCTCCCACGCTTGCCTTGCCTGCTCTGGAGGTGCTGCTGGTGGGGCCTCATTTGCACAGGAGTTTTTTCCCTGGGAAAGCTGGTCATTAATGCAGTGTGAATGGGCACAAAGCAGGGAAGGTTCTCCTTGGGTGGATCTGAGTGAGCTCTTCGGTGCCTTTTCTCACAGATTTTTTGGGGCAGGGTGAAGTTATTTCAGAAATGGCCTCATCTCAGCTGAAAAATAGACCACAAAAGCAAGGAAATGCATAAATATCTCCCAGTCCTGTCAGCATTAGCCTGGAGATGAGATGAACCTCAGGAGTTTCTTCCAAACCCTCCTCAGGCTTTGGTAGTTGAGCGTGAGCAGCTCTTGGTTTCTGTGAGCTCATGATTTTAAATTTGGGAAATGTGTTTATCCTGAGTTTCATGTTCAAACTCTCAGAGGAATGACTCTTTGTCCCCAGGTTTGGTTGGCTGGAGCTCATGGGTAGTGGTTTGCATGAGGTTCTGCAGCTCTTCACATGGTTGTAGTTGCTGATAGACACATCCTGCAGGAGCTGGGCTGGTGGAGATGATCCCTTGGCTTGCAATGAGCTTCTCTTCAAGGCACTTGTTACTCAGGACAGGGAGGGGGGAAAATCCCCCCCAGCTGGAAATTTCAAATGGATCTCTGGTCCCAAGGCCAGGTTGGACATGGCCTGGCACAAGCTGGGATGGTGGAAGGTGTCCCTGTCCATGGCAGGGGTGGAAGGAGATGGTGTTTAAGATCCCTCCAACCCAAACCATTCTGTGATTCAATGATCCAGTGTCCACAGGGAGAGGAACAAAAACTTTTGTGGTGACAGTGACAATGTTCCTGTGGCACACAGACATCCTGAAGCTCAGGGTGATACCACTCCTGCCTGGTTTAGCATGAAGGACCTGGCAGTGGCTTGAGAGACAGTGTTGGCCAAGCTGGGTGTCTTTGTCACCTGGTGAGAGGTTTGGTGACAAAAGAAATCTTCTCCAGCATTCATGGATTGTAATTTCCCCAGGAATTTGGTGTTGTTTACAAGTGACTGTAATAACCTAATCTCAAAAAAAGGGATTTATTATATCATAAGAAACACCAGTCACAGCATAACAGGGTGCAGAACTGCAGTGTCAAGCCTCTGTACTTAATTATTAATTAATTAATACTCGTGGAAGCCTTCAACATATTCCAGAATATTCCTCTCCTTAACTTTTCTTCCATGATTTAATTCCTCTGTCTATTTTTAACACATTTATTCCCTGCTTTCCTGCTGCCTTCACCGTGGAGTTTTAGCTTTGTGGGAAAGGGCTCTGGAGCCTCATTCCCTTCTTCAAGCACCATCCATGGTGGCAAAGTTTGGAATGTGGCTGCTCCTTCAGTCCCCAGCCCTGGGAAAGCCAGGATTCCTTCCCCTGTGAACCAGAATATTAAACAAGCTGGAATATCCAACAGTTTCCAGAATTATGGCCTGGACTCATCTTGCAGACACAGTTGACTGTCACTAAAGGCACAGATGGGTGGTGACACCTCCCTGAAGAGCTGGAGAAGCCTTTCCCCAGCACTGGAGCAGAGGTGTGGGTTTGGCATGTGCTGGGGAAACACCACAGGGCATCTCTGACACCTCAGAGAGCTTTTTTATAAATCATAACTCATAAAACTGAGCTCCTTACGTGGCTGAGAAGGAAAGGAGGTGCCTTCTAAATTTATTTCAGGAGACTTAGGGCCTTTGCTGCTCTGCTCACAGGACTTCTTGTGGTCTCACCTCGAGGTTCCAGCTACATGTTTAAATGAGGAAAAGCCAGTTGTTGCTGCTGTTGTCACCCCAGGTGTGGTTAGAGGAGAGTGAGGTGAATTTGGCTCCTCCTTGCCCATCAGCACGTGTCAGGGGGCACAGGAAATACGAGATATTGGAGGGGAGTTTTTGTGTCCTGAGTAACTCGTGCTGGAAATGTAATTTCATTAAATTTACCTGGAAGCCACATTTCAAAGTGGAGTTGACTTAGCTGGATGCCTCAGGGGCACAGAGAATGGAAGGGCTTGTTTCAGAGATCTTCTTCAGGCTAAATCACACTCTGGTGAAGAATTTGACGAGTTGCTCTTAAGCCACCTTTGCACAAGAGCTGTTGTGTCTTGGGCAGTCATCCTTCCTTTCCTGGAAGGCCAGCAATTTGGAGTTCAAAAGCCAAACAAGACAAGATTGTGCCACTTAAACCTTTCAGGTTTTTCTGGGAACCAGAGTTTTTTACCAGCAAATTGATACACCAGGCAGATTCAATTTGAATAATCGTGCTGTTCATGAGAACAAGTGCCTTTTGTCCCAGCTGTGTGCTTGTCTTTAAGTGCTACATGGTCACCTTTCCCTAAGCCTTTTGTGAACTGCTGAGATAATAAAACACAGGAACTATTCATTTCTCTTACCCAGTGGCTGCATTTTAATGGTCTGGCCAGTTCAAGGAAAGATTTGTCAGGTAAAGCCTCCGGATTTCTTAGGTCGTGATCCCCCCTGTTTGCCCTAAAGGTTCAGTGCATGTTGGGGCTGAGCTGGGTGACAATCCCTGAGGTTTCTCCTGGAGGATGTGTGAAAGAAGGGAAGGTAGGGGAGAAATAAGCCACTTTATCAACAGCTCTGCATTCAAATACATCAAGAGACAGGCATTCTTCTGGTGGTTGTTTGTGAGTTGTTAATTCGAGTCACTCGACCCCTGTTGGGTGACTTGGCAGAGACCAAATCTATCCATGAAGGGATGGCTCCTCTGGGCAAAGGATTTACAAACTCCCTTTCTTTCTCTCACCTTTCTTGACAGAAGTGTTTCAGTGCAGATGGGAAAGCTGGGAGCTTCATCAGGTTAACCTAGTTAATAATTTCTGTATTGTATTTTAGTTTTGAGGTGGGTTATCTTTCAACCCAGCTCCGTCAAGTCAGTCACTCCTGGACCACCTTTTGGCCCTGCAGGTTCTTGGCACAGCAGTTGACCCTTTCAGTTGTCTCCAGGATTTGTCTTTTGCAAATGTTTCTGCAGCTCTTGCCCTGCTTAGCCTCATTTTAGTGCTTTGTTTTCATCTCGGGGTTGCTGCTCTCAAATGTGACCTTCAGTCTAAAATGATCATCTCTCCACTCTCTGCAAAGCAAGTGTTATTTAAAAACCCAACATGCTTGAAGTGCATGATCAGGGAAATCCTGTTCTCCTGTCTCAGAACATTCCCTTTATTTAACCTGGCAAAACACTTATAATTATGTAGGAAACATGGTCATCCAGGGTGTTAAGGCTGAAACAGAATTTCCAACAGATCCTAATTAAAGAGGATCTTTTCCTAAGGGAAGAGTCACTCAACATTGCCAGCTGAATATTCTGAAAGTGTTTTGCTGATTCTTACCCACTCCGTTTCTTTCCAGCATTCCCAAACAGGGTAGGAAATCAAGATACTTGCCTGCTTGAAATCATTTTTCTTGGAACAGGCAGTGAAGGGCACTTCTGACTCAACAAATCATGATTCACCCGATGATTTAGTTGCTCCTTACCTGCACTGAGTCCATGTTCTAAAAAAACTGAAATATTCTTAGTATTTGTAATATCTTTTCTTTTTCTTGTGTCTCTGTGGCCTCCAGGAGCACTCAGACTTGCCTTAAGATATATCACCTTCATCCACTCGTCTCTAAGTGGATCATTATCCTGACATCCAAAAGGAACACTAATCAAGCTTTGTTGTGTCCTCCAAAATGAAGCTTTTCACTCTTCCTTAGCTGGTTTTTCTTACCCCAATGCCAACACCTCCCAGGCTGGTGACAGGACAGACCAAACCAAACAGTGTTTCAGGATTGTTTGGAGTCTTTTGAGGCTTGTTTTGAGTCTTTGTCCTTTTTTATTAAACTCCTGCAGCGCCCCTGAGCTGGTGCATCCAAAAAATACTGAATTGTGCTGGGATATTTTCCCCTTCTGTGGAGTTTTCTCCTGGTTTTGACTCTTCTCTTCCAAACTGATTCATTTGTGGGATGCAGAGAAGAGACAGAAGGAAACATTTCACATCCCAAAGGCAAAGAAAGGGTTGGGCACACCCTGAAGTCATGGCCTTTCAGTGTCTGCATGTGAAATTATTAGAAATTATAAGAGAAAAAGGCTGTTTTGTAGAAGCATTCTATGGAATTTTCCAGACTGTTTGATGGAAGACATCAATGAGTTGCAGGTCAAAGATGGTGCTAAACTTGGAGGCTTGAGGTGTGGCTGGAACAGCTCTGTCATCTCTGCTGGTGGAGCAGGAAGGGCTTGAACACCAAAGTCCTCCAAAGCACAAGACTGAAGCAAGCCCTGGTGTGTTTCTGCTGGTCCCAGCCTGGGCTCTCTCAGCTGGACATTCAGGATGGTCAGATCTCAGGCATCCCTTGGGCTCTGGTTATCCCAAATATTCCTTTACTCATCCATCCCTGGTCTCCACCTCCAGCAGGAGGGGTGGGAGCAGGGAGAGGTCTGAAGTGTTGCCAAAGTGCAAGTTACTTGCTATTCAGAGCAGGAGAGCTTTGATGGGACTAACCTATAGATCCAAATGGAAATGATTTTTGCCCTGGGCTGCTCACTGTGACCTTCAACCCGTTGGAGAAATCTATTCGTCCTCTCCTGGCTTATTTATTATTTGTGAAACATTCATGACTTGGAGTTACAGTTAAGATTAGTTGAGCTGCCTGTCATTTTCCCCTTCAAGGTCAGATTCATTCCTTGCATCCAGCAGAGTGAAGCTTCTTAAAAAGGCACATTTCCCCCTTTTTCCTCCAGAAAATAAAGATATTAAACCTGTGGGCTGGGATGCAGCAGGTCCATCCACCCCTTGTTACTCCCTTTTAATACATTCACTGTCCCATTTCACTGCCTAAGACACTTGACACTTCCAACTGAGACACCCTTTGGCCAGTCACTTTGTGTCATCTTTGCAGTCAGATCTGTACATGATTTTATTTATCAAGGTGTTCTAGAGTCAGGAAAAGGTGGATTTGGCCACATGGATTCTTGACTCCCACGTGCTGATGGGACATAGTGACATGGGGATTCTCTCTGAGAGAGCCAAGAGCCTTTGTCATGGAGCCAGTTTGGGAGTGGAAGGTTGAGATGGAAACCACAGGGGACCTTTGTAAGAGCAAGAGAAGTCACCCCCCATGTGCAGAATGGTGTGCACCTCCTTGGGATCCAAGGGAAAGCCCAGCTGGAGCACCCTGGGATCTTGGGAAGGCAGATGACCTTCAGCTTTCTGTCTCTGTTTCTCCCTTCCTCGTCTCCTCTCAGTCTCCTCTAGACCTGAAATGATCTTTCATCTTCACCACCCACCTCAGAACTCTGATCTGATCTTTCTCCAGGCTCCTGGTGTCCACAGCTTGTTCCTCTGTATTCCATCTCTCTCTTTTCCAGGCTGTAGGAAAACTGTGGAGTGCTCCAGTTGCTTCCTCTTGACCTGCTCAGCTCATCCTTTCTCCGTCCAGGCTTTAGGTCCAAGATCCTGTTTCTTGTCCTCTTCAGAGCTCTCTCTCTCCTCACCCCTTTCTAACTCCACTCCTGAGTAAATACACAAAATATTCAGGAATTTGGGGCAGAAACCACTGTGTTATTTCCACCTTCCAAGGCACAGCTGCACCCTGAAGGAAATATTGCACCTTTGAGGTCCATAAATACACTTTTTCTGTGCCTTTATGCTGGGGCTGCTCCTCTTTGCAGGGCTGGCTCTGGGGAAGGGTCTTTCCTCAGCTCTCCAACTCTGACCTTGGCAGAGGGGCTCTGCAGGCTGGTGTGGGGTCTCAGGGTTGCTGTGCCCTCTCTGGGGTGCCAACTTCTCAAAATATAACCTTTTTTTTTGCCCTCTCCAGGGTCGGTGGGAGAGCCAGCAGGATGTGTCTCAAGGTGCCCCAAACTCCAGTAGAGGAATGAGTCCATCTCAGAGCTCCCTGCCGGGCTCTGGGCAGCAGAACCACTCTCCTGATCCAGGTGAGGGCTTTCCTCCAGCTCAGGGAACGTCCCTAAAAGTTGGGGACAAAGTCACTGCAGCTCCTGAGTGTCCCCTAAAGCTGAGCAGCACTCAGGGAGTGCTTTTCCTTGGCTCATTCTTTGACTGCTGGAAGGTGCCATCGTAGACTGAAAAGATACCAGTGGTATCATTTTTTGGAGGGGGTTTTGGGTTGGTTTGGGGGGTTTTTTCCCCCCAGAGAATAACTGCTGTAGATTTTCCAATGTTATTTTCCCAGCAGGTATCAGTGGCCTGGCTGCTTCCTACCTGAATCCTGTCAAATCCTTCGTGCCTCAGATGCCAAAGCTGCTCAAGTCTCTCTTTCCTGTCCGAGAAGACAAGAAGGGCAGGCAAAGCTCTCCCCTTGCCCAGCAGGTAAAGCATGAAATCCCAAGCCCTGCAGCAATACTGAGGGTGCTGATAGACCAGTAAAATGCTGGTTTCATGTGCTGGTGCAAAGCAAAGCAAGCTTTTGGTCATAGCAAAGCCTGGTGATGCTTTTCCCCTCTCTCTGTGCACAGGGAGTGGGGCTTTTTGGGTTTATTGCCACGCTCAGCTTTTCACAAGGGCCAGGCTGATTTATGGGGCAGCAACAACAGGAAAACTTATAAAGTGCACTTAGTGTTGTTTGTGCATTGCCAAGAGGGAAATGTAATCCTGGTTTTAATTCCTTACTTCATATACCCTTCCCTCCCACCCCTTGCCCCAGCCCTTGTCACCTTTTACCACCTATTTTGGGCACTTCTTTTGTTCATCCTGGTGTGTCCCACGTGATTTCCTTATTTTTTGGATGTTGTGCAGCAAAGCTCCACCTGCCCCAGGCGTGGCTTCTGTGCTCTGAGCAGTAGTTCATGCATGGGCAAGCTGAATAAAAAAGCTTTTCTGTCTTTTCTGAAACACAGAACCCCTTTTGAGATAATATCATTTATTATTTGCCAGGCTGTGGTTTATTTATTAAGGATTAGTTGGCTGGAGTGTCAGTCTGGAAGGTCTAACCAAGAGGAAGTTATTTTGGCATCAGAAAAGTGCAGTAAATATTAAATAAATGCAGCAAAAATAAATAAATCCACCAGCCCTTAAATGTTTTTTTAAAGTAACTTTCGAATGTGGCACAAATAAGAACAATGCAGATTTCAAACACATTTGCTTGGACTGGGGATTTATTCCCTTCAAAGTAAGAAAAGGATCAGGTTTTACTCCCATTTCTTCTCTAATGGAGTGCTTTGCATTCTCGTGTTGCCTTTTGCTTGGTGCTGAGCCTGGAATCCCAGAAACCTCCTCCTTTCTGAGATGGAGAGAATTCCAATGAAGACAGTGGCTTTCCTGAAAGGTATTTGGGTACCAAAAGATGCAAATAGATGCTCTTTACAATTGCAGTGAGAGCCTTTCACACCTTCTTGAGCTGCTGCTGAATCGATGAGAGCTGAGAGGAGAAATGAGGCCTCATTTCCTCTCTCTAGTCTAACCACCTGTTCCCACTCCTTTTCTCTTCAAGATCAGTGTGGATTATTTGTCTGGAAGTCACTTTTTAAACGACAGGGACGCCTCTTTTAAAGAGGTTTTAATTTCTCTTATGGGTTGCCATGGGGAGTCAATCAGTCCACGATCTCAGCAGTGATTGATAGGAGGGAAAATGCTATTAATGCTTTGGTTTTTAAGACAATTATAAATATATAATTTTATAAAGATACATATATAAAAGATAGATATATAGATATATATATATATAAAGAGGAGTATGATGCTTTAATGCTTGCTTGCACTGGAGGGCAACCCAGGTTTTTCCACACCCATTGGACCTGTGTGATAACAATGAAATGTTAAAATTATTTGCTGCTCTTAGTTTTGGGGATGGAACAAATCAGTTGTGTTACAAATACAGTGGTTTGAGAGGTATTCTTTGGAGCTTTATCAGCAAGGAAATGGGGCTGCTTCACTCCTGGTAGGAATCCCAGAGTATCCTGAGTTGGAAAAGACCCACCAGGATCATCAGTTTAACTCCTGGCCATGCACAGACACCCTGAAAGTCCCTGAGAGTGTTGTCCAAACACTCCTGGAGCTCTGGCCCCATTCCATGTGCCCCACCACCCTCTGGATCAAGAACCTTTCCCAAATCCCAACCCTAAGGAGAGAAAAGAGAGCAAAATGTGGGCAGAGGGATTGAGCTGGAGGTGGTGATGGATGGTCCTGGTACCCAGGGGGACACCAGGGGCTCTTGGGGTGGCCAGGCAGGGGTGACTCCTCCTGGCTTACCTGCCATGGCAGGGCAGCCAGCCAGGAATTCCAGGGGAATTGGAGGAAACTGTGCCCTGGAGAGGACACCAAGGTGATCCTTCTGGGTCTCAGAGGGTGCAGGACAGGGAATCTTGTGCTGTGGAAGAGTCAAACTTCAATGTGTGGTGGCAGGGGATGTAAAGGAATGTGTAAGGTGGGTGGGAAAGGGATGGAGAAGCCAAAAGGATGGATCTCAGGGAAAGGTTTGGGATGGATCTCAGGGAGAGGTTTGGGATGGATCTCAGGGAGAGGTTTGGGATG
>JAWWEW010000112.1:113334023-113383817 GCA_035583185.1 Anabacerthia variegaticeps
GGATCTCAGGGAGAGGTTTGGGATGGATCCCAGGGAAAGGTTTGGGATGGATCTCAGGGAGAGGTTTGGGATGGATCCCAGGGAAAGGTTTGGGATGGATCTCAGGGAGAGGTTTGGGATGGATCCCAGGGAAAGGTTTGGGATGGATCTCAGGGAGAGGTTTGGGATGGATCTCAGGGAGAGGTTTGGGATGGATCTCAGGGCAGGTTTGGGATGGATCTCAGGGAGAGGTTTGGGATGGATCTCAGTAAAGGTCCTTCCCCCAGAGGGTGGTGGGCACTGAACAGGCTCCCTATGGAATGGGCACTTCCCAAACCTGCCAGAGCTCCAGGAGGGTTTGGATGATCCTCTGAGGGACAGGGTGGGATTGTTGGGGTGTCTGTGCAGGGCCAGGGGTTGGATTTGATGATCCCTTTGGGTCTCTCCCAGCTCAGGATATTCTGTGATTCAATGAAAAGCAAATGAGCTGATCTGTAGCAACAGATTTTTGAACATAAATACCCAAAATCTAAAATCTAAATTCCTTACTTCCCCGATTCATCCAACAGCTGAGATGGTTGGATGTTTATCTTCTCTGGAGTTGCTTGAGTTTCAAAAAAAAAGGCAGTGAGAATAGAAAATACCCTTTTTTATTATTATTTTATTATTTTAGCTGCCTTTTATTTCAGTTGTGCCATTGCTCAGACTGGCACCAAAAAGCAAGTGAGCAAACACTCCCCAAAATGATCTTTGCTGGTGCTGTTTTGTTTTACAGGGCTTGCAAAAAAAGCAGTGAGGATAGAAAATACCCCTTTTTCATTATTTTATTATTTTATTTTTCATTATTTTAGCACCTTTTTATTTCAGTTGTGCCATTGCTCAGACTGGCACCAACCTTAAAGCAAATGAGAGCACACTGAACGACCTCCCCAAAATGATCTTTCTGGTGCTGTTTTGGTTTACAGGGCTTGCAAAAAAAGCAGTGAGAGTAGAAAATACCCTTTTTTTTTATTATTTTGGCTGCCTTTTATTTCAATTGTGCCATTGCTCAGACTGGCACCAACCCCAAGACAAGCGAGCTCACACCGAATTCCCTCCCCAAAATGATCCTTCCTGGTGCTGTTTTTATTTATTTTATTTATTGCTTAAATTTCAAAAAAAAAAAAGAAAAAAAAGAAGAAAAGGCAGAGAAGCTCCAGTCAAGGTGGTGGCAGTGAACAAAATTGCTGTCTTTGACCTTCTGAAGCAAGTTTAGTAACTAATCTGGAGAATAATGAACCGCAATTAATGAAATCTGCTCTCGTATTCAAGTGTGTTTCTCAGACAGCACATAAAATAATTGAAAGAACTTCCTGCTCTCTAATTAGTTAGATTGAATTAATTTGGCATAATAGGATTCTTTATGTAACTAGCAGAATGGCTTCCGATGAAGCTGTTTATGTACCTCAAAGATTGGGTTCTGATGAAGCTGTTTATATACTTTAAAGTTAGAAAATGCTTATTTGCTCCCTTATCTGAGGCCTTTAAATTAATTGCCAGTAGTCTGTAAATAAAATAAAAAAAAATTAAAGAAAAAAAAGACAAATATTTAAACTTTTTAAAGGCATGGCTGGAATTGGGTTTTATTTTGGGTTTTATTTCCCAGCCTGTTCTTTCCAAAGCACAAGGTGTGAGATTTCAGAGCCTCCTGATGGGGAAAAGTTTAAAATGCTTGGGGAAAATATTCAGGTGATGGAGAATCAGAGCTGATTTGGAAGTGAAATTCCCTTTTTTCATTGCCAGGCAGAATTCCAGGCAGAATTCCTGCTCTTTCCCATGTATGACCCCAGGAGCTGCCTGTGCAATTACATTGCAGGGCATTGTGGGGTGCTCACATTAAAAAATACCCCTTTTTAAATTCCCTTTCTGGGTTCTGACATTGCTGTGGCCAGTTTGGGGAGTGCATTTGGGGTCACCTTCATACCCTGCTGGGTGCTCCAATGTCTTTTTGTTGCCCCTTGGCTTAAATGAGAGATCTTGAGTCCCAGCTCTATATTTAAAAACTCACAATAATCAACTCCTTGAATTCACTTTTGTTCCACGAGGTGGAAATGTGGTACAGACACATGGAGGGGGCACCTCCTTCTTTCTCTTCCACCTTCTCATGCAGACATAGTAATTCATCTTAAAAAACTCATGAAAAGCTTTCCAAACCAGCCAAACCCCCTTTTTCTGGCAGCCCATTAAAAAAAGAAGAGTTTCATGCACAGCCATGGTGCATGAAATAATAATTATAATTGCTGGCACTGACATTCCTTAATCAAATGTAAATAGTGTGGCCTTGGAGAACCTTCTTTGACATCTTGAAGGGGTTTTTTTAATCCAGATTTTCAAATAAAATCTCATTTGAGGGCTTTAATCAGCCCCTTTGTGCTCCCCTTCTTGGGGCCTGGGTTTGGTGGTATTTTGACTTCTCTCTGAGCTGGTTTTCTCTCTCATCCTCTCCCAAACAGAACGAGGAGGGAGAAGTGGCTTTGAGAGTTTCAAACCACTCCCAACTTCTCTAAGAACTCACTTTAAAAAAAAATGGCTCTGAATGAGCCTTTTAATCTGCCAGGGCCTAGAAATGAAGTCATTTAGCACAGAAAATGGGTTAATTTTGTGTCAGATAGGCCCAGGCATTGGGAATTGAGAAGTCCCAGGCTGAAATGGTCCACCCATGGAGGGTGGAATGAGGGGGGTTTCTTTGGGCTCATATTTAAATGCCTTCAGAGAGCAAAATGAGCAAACACCAAAAATCCCATCAAATTAACTTGGGACTGGGTTCCAGATCTCCCTTTGGAGGGCAGGAGGTTTTCTCTTTGACTGATTAATGACTTTGCCCTCCCTTTTAGAAGGATTTGAGAGAGGAATAGTTTTTAATTGCGTTCAACTTTTTCTGGCTGTGCACTGGGGGATTTGGAATTCATCCTGAATTTCTCTGTATGTCTCTCATGGAAATGCATCCCCCTGAGTGCCCAGAACTGATTTAAACCTCTCTTTAATGAACCAAATGTTGTGTCCCCACTGCAGAAGTTTCCAGAAAAGTTGTGTGATCGTGACAGTGTCAGTGTGAGGGTCCTGGAGCTCAGTCAGTGGGAGAGGAGCACTGGAAGTTTTGGGTGATGCCATTGTGGGATTGAACGAGCTCAAACCTTGGCTGGACAATTTTGGGGGGCTTGGAGGAGGATTTTTGGATGTTTCTGTTGCTGCCAATGCACTTTCTCCACACTGGGGGTTAACCTGAAGGGGTTTCATCCAGTGGCATGAAATCAAAGGCCTGGTGCTGGAGGATCAGTCACCCCTGCCAGAGGTGTTTTCAGAAGTGTTTAATTCCATGGCAATCCCAAATGGGCTTTGCTGAGCCCTTTCAGGAGGTGGCCATTGTAGGTGTGTGAGAGAGGTGGTGATAAAGAGCTTGTGCAGGAGCAATTTTGGTGTCTCTCTAAGTGGGGTGAGAGGAACAATTGCTTTTCTTGGTCAAGTTCACCCCCTTGGGTTGGTCTCTCTTTTGGTATGTGCAAAGTGACCTCTGCTGTGACCAGAGAATGTGCACTCCTAGAAATCAAGGATTTGTGGATCATCAGAATGGTTTGGGTTGGAAGGGACATTAAAACCCATCCATTAAAACCCACCTCCCACTAGCCCAGGTTGCTCCAAGGGAGTCCAGCCTGGCCTTGGACACTGCCAGGGATGGATCCAGGGGCAGCCACAGCTTCTCTGGCAATTCCAGCTCAGCCCCTCCCAGGGAAGAATTCCCTCCTGATCTCCAGTCTAACCCATGGGAAACCATTCCCTGTGTCCTGTCCCTCCATCCCTTGGCCCCAGTCCCTCTCCAGCTCTCCTGGAGCCCCTTTAGGCTCTGCAAGGGGCTCTCAGCTCTCCCTGGATCCTTCCCTTCTCCAGGTGACCCCCCAGCTCTCCCAGCCTGGCTCCAGAGCAGAGGGGCTCCAGCCCTGCAGCATCTCCAGTCCCTCCTCTGGGCTCTCTCCAGCAGCTCCAGGTCCTTGTGCTGTTGTTCCCAGGGCTGGGGACAGAATTCCAGGTGGGGTCTCACCTGAGTGGGGCAGAATCCCCCCCTCCCCTGCTGTGGGATCAGCCCAGGACATGGGGTTTGGTTTTGGGGCTGCCACTGGAGCTCCTTTCTCTCCCCACAAACCACCCAGAGTGGCAGCTCTGAGGAAAAAACCCCTTTTTATTTTGTTCCACAAAGATTGTGAGATGCTTTAAAGCAAAGTTGCTTTCATGTTCCCTCTCCCTCTGTGGTTTGTGAGCTTGGCTGAAGAAGTGGTGCCAGAAATTATCACTGTCAAAGGGTGCTGTTTTGCCAGTGGATAAATATACATGTCTAGTTTAGCAGCCCTTATCCACAAACATTTAGTGATAGAATTTGGCTCCCCATCCAGCAGTGTCTTCACAGCAAGTCAAACACTTTGTTGTCAGTGTCCCCACCAGGAAAATTCACCTCCCTTTTGTCCCCCAGATGTGTTTTGGTGGCTCTGCTGCCCCACTGGGGGTGTTTCTGCCCCTCTGCTTCTGGGCAACACCCAAGTTGGGCAAGTGCCACTTCTCATAATTGCTTTTTCCTCCCTGTTTTCCTAAGCATTGCTTGGCAAAGTCGCTGTGGTTTGGGGATTTGTCATCCCTTCAGGAGGGGAACTCGAGGAGTGATTGAAGAGGGATGGTTTTCTCACTTTTGCTATTTGATACCAACTGGATTTTTAGGTTTTCGTGGGTTTTACAGGCTGGAAGGCTGAAGGGGTTTGAGAGATAAAACAAAAAAACCCCAAACACTTTCCTCTGTTTGTTTTAAAGGGAGAAAAGGAAATCAAAGGGACTGAGAAGGAGCTTTAAATACTTTTTAACTCCAGTTCTGAGTGCTTCTCTCTGGATAATAACACTGGAGCTCGGAGCAGACCCTGGAAATGACACATTTACTGGGAGAAATGGTGGGGAAAGAACAAAGTTTGGTGCCAGTTGAGGTGCCTGGAGCTCCTGGTACCTCTCAGGTCACCCACAATGACATGGAAACAACAAGGACAGCGTTTTTCCTTTGCCCACCGTTCCTGAGATCCCAAAATGCTGTTCCTGGCACTGGGGATACTCCACCAGGATAATTGGAATTCAAGAGCCTTGGCTCCTCCCTGGGGTTCAGCCAGAGGTTTCAAGTGCTGTGTCAGAGCCTGCCCAGGGATTAAGTGCCCTAAAGCCTTGTGACTAGGGATATTTGGGATATTAAAAGGTGATATTTAATAGAACTCCCCAGAAGGACCAACCCATGGCTCGAAGGTGGTTGGAAGAGGAGAGAATAAGTGCTCTGCCAAATACTCTGCTCCCTTTAAAGCCTTGATAAGCCTCTATTAAACCCAAAATGTGCAGGATTTTTTTCCTAAGGAAGTTAATCCCTCTCCTCTCTGGTCTTCATTAAAGAGAAGGACTTGGCTCTGACAATAATCAAGTTATCCTTGTGTGTCTGAGTTGCTGCTTAGGATGAGTGGGACCCATCTCTGGGCTTGGTCACAAGTCAGTCCTGCAGTTGTTTTGAGGTTAATTCTTCTGTCTTAGAAGATGAACTTCTAATGAGCAGGTTTAATCACAGGCAAACCTTTTCTCTCTTTTATTTTATTTTATTTTATTTTATTGAAAAAAATTGGGTCCACTCTGACCCTGTTGGGGTTTTTTTGTCCATCTTTTGCCTTTTTCTTTTTTTGCCCCATTTTATTTTAATGCCTGGCAATCTCTGTATAAATAAGAGCTGTTCTTTCCTGCTGGGCTTGTTTCTCTTGGGGATGAGATTAGTCAGATTCCTGCTCTGCTGTACTTAGAAGGGATGCAAGAGAAGATTCCTTACCCTTCAGCTGGAAGGTTTTGGCTCTTCAAACAGATTGCTGAATTCTGGAAGTTGCTTGTCTGGGAGATGGGTGTTTGTGCAGGAGGAGTTCTCAAATCCATTGGAGAAAAGGGAATAAAAGCAAAGTGTCCCCAGACTGTGTAACACTGTCCCTTAAAGAGCTCTGCCCCAAAAGTGAATGTTATTGAAGTATTAGAGAGTATTAGGGGTGATTATTTCCTGTCTTTCACCTAAAAAACCCTGGATATGGAGCAAGTGAGAGACATTTCTTGTGGATGCCTTCACAGCAAAGCTGGTGCTGCCCAAGAGAAGATGTGTTGGTGTTGGGTGGACTGAACTGAGGATTTCCCTGCCCTCAGCTCTCCCTGCTCAGGGACCTGCCTTTGAGCAGCTACAGGAAACAAAACTTTGTCCCCTGTGGATTTGTTCTTGTAGCTGTGGTTCAGGGATGCTCTGGGAAAGGGTTTCACCCCTCCAGAGTTTGTCAGCAGAATGCAATAAAATAGAATCATGGAATGGGTTGGATTGGGGGGACCTGAACTAGTTCCATGACAAGGACACCTCCCACCAGCCCAGGTTGCTCCAACCTGGCCTTGGACACTTCCAGGGATGGGGCAGCCACAAATTCCCTGGGCAACCTGTGCCAGGGAAGGATTTCATCCCAATATCCCCTCTAAATCTCTTGTAGCTTGAAACCCTCCCCTCTGCTTGTGCAAAAACTCCCTTTCCTTTTCCCAAACTCCCTTTTCAATGCTAAAAGTCCTCTTTAGTGCTCCATCCTTTCGTGGCAAAGCTTACCTTGGGATCCCAAAATGCCAAACACATTTCCCAGTGTGACAATATTTAATCCTCTGCTCCTTGTTCTCCTCCCCACAGGCTGTCCCACGGATTATGGTCCAACCAGCCAGCCTGGATGGCAGTGCTGCCAGGATCAAACAGGTACCTGAGCACCAGGGTGTGAGGAGAGAGCTTTGCCATTCACCTCCCAGAGGGGGCAAAAGCAGCTGCTTCAAACCTCTTGCAGTTCTGCTCTTGCCCCACTTGTGTGAGACAGTGAAAGGCAAGCCAGGGTTGAGTTTTCTTAGGTCCTGCTAAAATCTGTCTTTGGCTGCACTTTTATACCTGAAAGAATTAGCAGTTCATTAGCTAAAAATTACCTGGTTTGCTGCTTTGGAGGTGAATTTTCTAGGCTCTGTTGCTGTGTGTAAGCAGAACGTGTTTATTATCCCAGTTGCGGAGGCAGTTCTCCATTTTACCATGATATCCATGTGGAAGAGGGGCTCTTGCTAAGCTGGAGGGAAAATAGAGCCTGTGATCTCCCACTTCTCAGCAGAACTTCAGTCTCATCATCTTCCTCCCCCTGGGCTTTTATTGTCCTGGAAAATGGTGTGTTACCTGCAGGCAATACCCAAAGGAGGAGCAGAGCTCCCCAGTCCACCTGGACACCACCCTGGCCATAGAAGAGCTAAAAATGGCTTCAGTCTGCAGGAATATTTAAAAAAACCCTTTTCTAGGTTGAATTTTGTAACAGCAAGCCTTTGGTCCTGAAATTCCTGTAATCCAATCAAATCCTTCTTCCCTCAAACATGCCCTTCCAGTGGGAGGGGCACTTGAGAATAAGGGGCAAATCCTCTAGTTTGGGACACTTAACCACTATAAAAATCACAATATTTTGAATAATAAACAACAGTGTCCACCTGAGGCAGGATATGCCCAAATCTACCACCCTCCAAGCTCTTTTTTTCCCCCCTCCACATGAGCATTCTCCTCCCTCCCTCCCTTCCCAAAGAGATTTAGAGACATCCTAATCTTTTAGAGTACATGTGCTGGCACAAGATATTGATCTATCAGATTTAGTAAACTTTACAGCCAAGAAATCCATCACTGCAATGGGCTGTTAATCTCAGGAGGTGCAGTTCATTCCCTCCTCTGGAAGTTCCCACAGCTGGTGGCATCGAGGTGGGAATGGCATTTGGAAACAGGGACATAAATGACACTTTAGGTGGAGGGGACGTGATTTATCAGCGGGGAGAATTAAGCCAAATAACTTGTGAGAGGCTTATAGATCATGGCTGGTTCCCATTCCATATAAATCCTGCTATTCAAACAGCAAATGACCATTCCTGTAATATAAATAATTTCTCAGTAAATATTGGGGGACGTATTTCTTGGTGTTGGCACTTTCCTTATTAATAGAAGGAGCGAGCTGACAGTCCTCCCAGGTTTGCTGGGCTGGCTTGGGATCACCTTCCATCTTCTGCAGGGGGGGATTTAGACAAGCTGGAGGCCTTGCTGCTCCCCAGAGGTGTTGTGCCTGTGCTTTTAGCCCGGATATTTTGGGTCATGGAGCTCTTTGTTCCAGGTGAACCAAGAGGAGATGGGGAAACAGCCCCCCCAACCCGCGGCGCAGACGCCCGAGGCGGACAAGAGCCTGGAGAAGACACCCAAAGTGCCTTTGCAGCAGCCCACGGGAGATTCCCAAGCTCAGGACTCCCAGGAGGGGCCTCCAAGCCCTCTGAGTGAAGCCTCCAGTGGGTACTTCTCCCACAGCGTGTCCACAGCCACCCTGTCGGAGGCTCTGGCTGCGGGGAGCGATGCTGCGGCGCAGCCCGGAGCTCAGGTCCTGGCAGGGAGTGACTCCCCGGCTCCTGCAGCACCTCAGCTCTCTCCTGACCTTCCAGGACACTCAGACAGCCCCTCTGAGAGCTGGCTTGGCCCAAAGAGGGAGAGCCCACCCTCCTGCAGCCACCCAAGTGCCCACCCGAGAGCCAGGGACGGCGCCGAGGTGAACGGGAGGGATTTGAAATCCAAACCCTGTGCATCTCCTGAAGCTCCAGGTGAGCAGGGAGGAGACACCCCAGCACCCACTGACACCAAACCCTCTCTCTCTACCTCCACTCCAAGGAAGGAGTCTCTATCCAAACACTCAGTGGAGCCAGCAGGACAAGCCAGGAGAAAGGAAACAGCTCCTGGGGCTCTGGAATTGGGGTTTCCCCCCAAGCAGGTTCCCCCCGAGCACTTGGCCCAGCCTGGCGTCGCTGCCTCCCCCTTCAAGATCCAGAAGGTCAAGACTTCGGAGCTGAAATCCTTCACCAGCATGTTGGGGTCTGACCCCCCCTGCCCCCTGAACCCAGAGGAGCAGCAGGAGGGGGACAAGGGCACGGCCACCCCCCGTGGGCTGAGCCACGACGGGTCAGAGGCAGAAGAGGACAAACTGGAGGTGGTTTCTGACCCTGAGGACACCAATGAAGTCCCCGAGTGGCTGAAGGAGGGGGAATATGTCACAGTGGGCACCAACAAGACGGGCACCGTTCGCTATGTTGGCCCCACAGACTTCCAGGAGGGGACGTGGGTCGGCGTGGAGCTGGATTTGCCCTCAGGTAGAGTGTTCTCTGGAGCAGGGGGGAAGCAACTGGAGTGTCCATGCTGGCAGTGCCCATCCTAAAGATGCTTTTTTGGGATGGGGGGCTTCGTTTCCCATCGCTGAGAAGGGAATTATGGAGAGTCTTGCCCTACTGTAACCTCCTTCTAGAGCTCCAGCCCAAACCATGCAGGACTCACTGCCCTGACTGTCCCTTTTCAGTCCTTTGGCTTCTCACAGTGGCTGTAGGAATCAGGATTGCTTTTCCATGTAGCTGGGTGAGGAACAGCTGCAGGAGACAGGCCTTGTGTCCACAGAATTCCCTCCTGGGCTTCTGCTCCGAGGATCCAGGTGGCCAAAGCACAGCAGGAGTTGTGGGATTTACCTGGGCAAAGGCACATTACAGAGTCCCTTAATGATCTGTTTTAAAATAAGTCTTTAAATTGCAAAGGACTATTTCCCTGGCTGTGGGAAAACCAGTGGGAAATAATCATTCACTGTCCACCAGGTCATACAGAGAATTTAAGGTTTCTTTCAGCCCTCCTCATTCATCACCCCTGTCTGACTCCTGCCTGTGCAAGTGTGGAATTCCCAGAATTTAGGCTGTAATGTTTTTGGGAGAGCAGGGTGCAGATGCTGGGGAGGCTGGTGTGGAAGTGCAGTGTCTCCAGCAGGAGAGGAAGGTGCTGGCTGGGATTTGACCTCTGCTGGAGCCCCAGGCTTCCCAACCCCTCCTTTCCTGGCCCTTGTTTTCTCCAGGAGCAGGCAGGATTTGGGGAAGGCAGTGCAGAATCCAAGAGACAGGCAGCAGTGAGAGGGTTTGGGTTACCCAGGGCACCTAAAAGCTCCTTATTTCAATGCTTTTAGCCAAGCCTGCACCATTCCCAGCCTGCAGCATTCCCAGCCTGCACCATTCCCAACCTCCAGTATTCCCAGCCTGCAGCATTCCCAGCCTGCACCATTCCCAGCCTGCACCATTCCCAGCCTGCACCATTCCCAACCTCCAGCATTCCCAGCCTGCAGCATTCCCAGCCTGCAGCATTCCCAGCCTGCAGCATTCCCAGCCTGCACCATTCCCAACCTCCAGCATTCCCAACCTCCAGCATTCCCAGGAGCTCCTTCTGTTTGCACATCCCAATAAGCAGCAGCTTCCATGGAAAAGCCAGGAGATTTGTAGCCTGCTGGAGACTCTTCTGCTGATCTTATTGGGGTGGGTTTTTTCCCCTCCCTTCTTTTCCCACAAGGATTAAGGCCATGATTTCTTGGAGCATAACTGGCTTCTGGCACATCTTGGGGAATGTGGTCACAGACTGGTCTCCTTGTCCCACTAAAAGCAGGGATAGGAGACCAAATCCATAGAAATCCAACCCATTGGAGCCAAGGTGGTGATGGGGGTAAAACAAAAGGAATGCCCTAAAACAAATGGGATGATTTTATGTCATTTAAAGAGCTCTTGGATCTTTTCCCATTCCCTTTACCCGTGGGACTCGTCTCTGTCCCAGTACCCAGAAGAGGAATTTGAGATTTTGGGTTTCTTCCTGTTCTGTGGAGGGTTTATGACATGAAAACAGTGACTCTCCTCATGTTCAAATGTCAGCTTGGAAAGCCAAAAGCTCTTTTAAATGTCTTTTTTTTGTTTGTTTTGTTTTTTTTTCCTTCCTTCCTGCCACTCTGCTAATGGGACAGATTATTTACCACTTTTGGGGAAATCAAAGAATTCCTCTGATCAGAGATGGAATTCCTCTGAATAGCAGGTGGGGAGGAAGGACAGGATGGAGAGTCCTGTCCAGAGTCACTGTCCCCTTGCAGTGGCTTTGCTGGTGTCCAGCAGGGACATTTTGCCTCCAGGCTGCGTTTTTGGGGAACACTCCTTTTCCCTCTCCGTGTTTTTGCCTTGCCTTCTCTGGGTGCCCTCCCAGTAGTGCCATTTACACCCTAAACCCATTTTATAGGAAACAATACATCTCTGTGAGATTGGCCAGGCCCTGGTACAGGTTGGGCAGAGAAGCTGTGGCTGCCCCATCCCTGGGAGTGTCTAAAGCCAGGTTGGATTCCCTTGGAGCAACCTGGGATAGTGGAAGGTGTCGGGGTTGGAACGAGAGGAGCTTTGAGGTCTCCCCCAACCCCACCCCACCCTGTGACCCTCTGGCTCCCTTCCCACAGGGAAGAACGACGGCTCCATTGGAGGGAAGCAATACTTCAGGTGCAACCCAGGCTATGGATTGCTGGTGAAGCCCGGCAGGGTCCGTCGGGCCACGGGCGCGGCGCGGCGCCGGAGCTGCGGGCTGAGGCTGCCCGGAGGAGCCACCACCGAGACCAGGAGGAGCAGTGGCAACTTCTCCAGCTCAGCCTCCAACCTGGCCTCGCTCACAGCCCTGGCCAAGGCAGAGGGGGCGTCCACCCTGCGGCTGGAGAAGAGCCAGAAGAACGCGGAGAACAGGAAATCCTGGGCCAGCTGAGGCAGCCCCAGGGAGCCCGTGGTGGCTCCGGGGACAGGAACCCACCAGCCCAGCTGCAGGGTGGTGGCAAACACTAATGAAGGGTTAATTGTCTCTGCTCTGGGTGATTGACACGATGATTCCTCGCCTTGTCGCGGTGTTGGATCCACGTCCTTCGTTCCCCATCCCGGGGAGGTGATGGATGGCACGTGGCCGTGGGTTGGGGGTGACCTCCTGCCCTTCCACCTTCCAGAGGTAAATTGTTTGGATCCTGGCGTGGCTTCCCAACAGCTGCAGAGTATTGCCCACGCACCAGGAGTCCTGCAAAGACCCCCCAAAATAAGTTCCTTGCCAATTCTGGCAGAGCCGCGCCGGTGTCGCGGAATCCACAGGGAAGGGGCAAGGTGGGAATGATTCCAGGCAGGGAAGTGAACACCGAGCTTTGCTGGGAAATAGAGGACCCCCCAAGCCCCCTTTGGTTAGAAAAGAGCAGCCCTTGGGATTTGTGACTGGGACCAGTGCTTGGTTGGATTGCTGTCCCTGTTGTCCCGCTCGCCTGTGGAAATCAGCCCAGTGTTCCCAGCTGGTTTGGTGGGAATGGGAGGAAGGCCATGACCCCCTCTCTGCTATCCTTGATCCATTCCATGTCACCAGGACAGGATCCCCCCTCGCTTCCCCCAGAGCAGCAGGACCTTCCCCTTGGTTCTTCCCAGGGATGGCAGCACTCAGGTGCTTCCCTGCTCCCACCCAGCCTTTGGAGACCCTTGGGATTTTACCAGTTGCACAAAGCAGGGTGTCCTTCCTCCTGGGGGGACTCACCCAGTCTATTTATTTTTATTTATTCTTTTAAGAGACAAAATGTTTGCGCTTTACAATCACCCACAGAGGGGCCTCTCCCGGCACCATCCCCTGTGTCCATCCAAAGAGGGGGTGCCCCAAAGCCCAGCTCTCTCTTCAAAGGGCTGGCTTTTATCAAACTTGATTTTATTATTTGGGGTGGCTGTGGCTGGTTTTTAAGTGCCTGTGGCACAGGGGACATGGGGGTGTCGGGCAGATGAACCGGCGCACTCTCCTTTTTTTAACAAATCATGAAAAAGCCACAGATTTTCGTGCTCTGAGCTGTTTCTATCCTGTTCAGTCATCCTGGGGGGGGATTGGGCAGCTCGAGCAAGAGATGCTTTAGCTACGTGGGGACTATTTAGGATGCTAAATCAATGATTAAAGTTTAATATCGATCCAGTGGCTGCCCGTGGGTATCCAAGTGCCTTCAACCATCTGGTCCTGAGGTCCAAGGGAAAGCTGCACTGTCACCAGAGGAGCGAGGGATGCTCAGCGAAGGAGCTAATTATGCTGATTTACTGTAATTAATAGCATTTATGCAGAAGGAATAAAATTAAAATAGCAACTAATCTGTAGCAGCAATAAGAGGGCTGGGTTCCGATGCAGGACTTCCAGGGATCCGTGTATCCTTCCAGCTCACTGTAACTACCCTCAGTGTTTCCTAAATTGTCCTCAAGAAATCTTAATGTAAAATGTACAGAGCAGCTTTGAGAGGTATTTTTAGTGTACAGTTTTGCCCCCTCCTTTTCCTTTGCACGGAGCTCCTGTCCAGCCAAGCCGTGGTGGGAGGAATTTGGGGAAACAATTCACATGCCAAAATCCTGGCTTTCTGGGGTCTTGCTGGTGAAAGGCCACCCTCCCATGACCTCAGTGCCTCTTCCACTGCCTGGTCAGTCCTCTGAGCTCCCCGTTGCACTTTGTCCCAACAGGCTGCAGGAACTGGGTGGGTTCAGCCTCAGCATTTCAGTCACAGGCTTTGGGCATGTCCTTGAAACTCCTCCTCGTTTGCTCAGTGGCCCCTTTGGGGGGGATATGAAGGGAAGAACCTGCCCGAGCCCTTTGGAAGCCTCTTTTCTTGCTCTGCTGTCTGAGTTCTGTGGGACCCATGGGAAGGTGCCTGGGATGCAGGAGGGAAGGGGACAGACAGGAGGGAAGGGGTGAGACAGGAGGGAAGGGGACACACAGGAGGGAAGGGGTGAGACAGGAGGGAAGGGGACACACAGGAGGGAAGGGGTCAGACAGGAGGGAGGGGGACAGACAGGAGGGAAGGGGTCAGACAGGAGGGAAGGGGACACAGAGGAGGCAGCTGGGTTAAGATTTCCCTGGTTTTGCTGCCCACTGTCCATTCCTGTGGCCTGTTTGTGGTCCAGCTCCAGCTGTGTAAGGATGTGTGTTGGTGTTTGCACATCTGGGGCACCTGGTTGGAGGCTCACCTGGCTGACCTGGGCTGGATTTCCTCCCTCCCACCATGGAAACCATGGAAAGGGGGAAGAAGGGTTTTACAGACCATCCTTGCTGCCCTCTCTGGGGTGACTTGTCCTGGAAGCAAAAGTCTTCCCTAGGGCTGGGATGTTTCCAGGCATTTGGGCCCTCCATGCCCCTGTACAGGGTCTTACTCAGAGCTCTCTTGGGTTTCACCATCTCATTTCAACATCTCATTTGGCTTTTGAAACTAAACCTTCCCTCAAAGCCTAAAACAACCCCAATGCAGCAGGAGCTCCAGAAAGCCAAACACATCCAATTCAGCCCTGAGGATGCTCCCAGAGGACTTCTCTGACTCCCTCCTGCTCCCCCCCAGCTTTCCTGGGCCCCTGAGGTTTCTCCTAAAGGTATTTCCTGAGGTTTTTGGCATGGTGAGTGCACATTCCCCTCCTCAAAGCCACCTGGTGCTTGGCACCAGCCAAGCCAGCTAACCAGAAGCACAGTTAGAAACCCTTGTGCAGGCAATAATGTCTATTTTTTATTGATAACATTAAAAAAGCTCTGCTCTCAGCCTAAAAAAAGGAGGAGGTGCTCTGAACTGGAACCACCCAGCCCTGAGGCTGGGCTGGGAATAGCTATGCATATTTTCCAAGACTTCTATGCACTTTAAAACAGGGGAGGAGAATATTTAATGTGGGGAACCATAATTTGTTGTGAGTGTCTCATCTCTGGTGTCTCCTCGGGGCTCCAGGTTTGTCCCTGGACCGTGGGGTGTCGGGTTCTGGTGTGGAAAATGGGGTTGGTGGGTTGGGAAGGCACCCCCAGCCCCCTGTCCTCTCCTCCCCACGTGGGTCCCCTCCTGCCCATGGGATGTGGGGCGTCCTTGGCTCCAAGTCAGCCAAGAGGAGACTTCTCCAAGGGGCTTTTCGGGTGGTTTTTTGTCAAACCAAGACTTGTCCCCGTGTGTTACCTTGAGTTCTTGAGGTGTTTTGATCTCCACGTCCAAAATGATGCCTGTTTGCCCTGAGAGCCTTGGCTCTTTGGTGGTTGATGGTGGAGTTGGTGGGAACAGGATTCTGTGCGTGGAAACACCACCCAAGTCCTTAAGCAGAGCTTTGTCCGTGGCTGAGCTGGGGTGGGGTGGGATGTTCAACACCCCTGTCCTCTCCTACAAACCAGGAGCAGGAGGATCCCTGTTGGAGCAGAGCTGGGTGCTGCACATCCCTCTTGGTGCCCGTGTCGTCCTTCCCCTGGCACTGCCAGTTCTTTGCACAAGACATCATTTCCCAGTGCCTTATCCCAGTGGGGACGGAGGGGCTGGCTGGTCTCCCACCCTCGGGGCTGCCTGGATTTTCGGGAAGGATGGTGGCACCAAGGAACGGGCTGGTCACCCCACGCCACACCCCAGGCTGGGGCCAGGAGTGTCCTGTCCCTCCATCTCCTCCATTTCTCTGCCCTCCCCACCCTCCTCCTGCCCCAGGACCACTGGGGTTCCCTGCAGCCCCCACCACCCCCCGTGTCCCCCTCTGGGTCTGGGGTCTGTACATAGCCAGGGGTCACTGACACCCCAGGGGGGGCTCCGTGTACTTTAAACGAGCTGAAATCCAAAGAGCCTTTGTAATGAGCTGTAAAGTTTTTGATCGTACCTGTACAAAGCTAAAGGACTGTAATGTTGTATGAGATGCCTGCAGGGCCTGAATAAATGTCTTCTCTAGAGCTGGGAGGTCTCTGCTTCATTGGGGCCATTTGTGTCACCAAAAGGGTTTGTGGTTCAGGTTGGAAAAGCTCTCCAAGATGAGGTTCAACCATTCCCCGAGCCGTGATTAACCCGTGTCCCCAAGTGCCACATCCACAGGGACCTGAAATCCCTTCCAGGGATGGGGAATGTGGTGGGTTTCTCGGGTTCCACCACTGCCCTTTCCAGGAAGGAATTGTTCCTGATATCCGTGGCAAGGTGAGAGCTTGGGAAGAGCTGCAGGAGAGGGGTTGGTGCTCCAGGGACCTGCCAGAGCCAACCCTATGGACCAAAAAGTCCTGGGGGTTATGGGATCCCCCTCAATGTTTTGGGGCACTGGGGTGACCTTAAAACCCCTCCCTGGGGCTTTCCTTTCTCTTGGACACCATTTTCCTCCCAAATACGGCTTCATGTTGGGAACACCTGGGTTTGAAACTGATTTTTTTTTGGGGGGGAGGGTGGTTTTTATTGTATTTTGGCTCTTTTTTGACAACATTGATCCCACCATCCCCCCCCCGAGAGTCGGCGAGCAAAGGGTATTTTATCGGCGTTGTCTTGCAATCAGCACACAAAAATACAGCTTTTTTTTTGCCTTTAAAGCCACTTCCCTTTAATGTTTTACCTTCTGAAATTATAAAAAAAAAAAAGAAAACACTTTTTTGGCTGAAACACAGGAGCTGTTTGAAGTGGCATCACTTTGTCCAAGCCCCTCTCCTGTTGTAACACCTTCCCTTGTGCTGCCACGTTCTGTTCTTCAGCCAAAGCACCCATCAAAACAAGCAGCAAAATGAAAAAAAAAATATAAAAAATTAAAAAACAGCTCACAAAGAGCAGCTTTTTCCCCGTTTTCCTTCAAATTAACACCACTCCCATCTGCCTTGCTTGGCTTCATCAGCCCCCTGGTTTCACCTGAGGGATCCCAGTGAGGAGCTGCCCTGCCACGAGCTGAGCAGGTTCCTCAAAGGGTTTTACTCCCCAACCTCTGATGATTTATTGGTTTTTTCCATCTGCCTTGCTCAGCTGGTTCCTCAAAAGCTCAACATGAGCTGGAAGTGGAGCTTTTTGCAAAGCACAGGCCTCCAGTGTGGGTTTGTTCATTTATTTTTATTTTTACTTCCAAAAAAGATCTTCAGGTGGAGCTTTTCAGCATTTCTGGGTTTCATTTGTGAAGAAAGGAGAGGGCTCCATCCCTCCTCCTCAGCCCAGGGTGGCAACAGGGACCACTCTCCTTGGGAAGGGACTCCATGCTGGGAAAGGTCCTGTCACCATCCTTGCTCTCCCAATTCCACATTCCCTTTCTCCCAAGAAAATGGGCTGGGAGACCCAGCCCTGATGGGTGAGAACATTTCCAGCTCCTCCCTAATGGTCGAGTCGATCCTTATGATGGAAATTAGAACTGAAACGTTTGGGGTTAATTTGTAGAAAAAAAATGATAAAAATGGCTCAAACCCATCAGTTCTGGGGCGGCTCAGCCTTCGATTCCAGATCTCGAGCCAGCACTGATTTACAGCTGGGCCCTTTTCTGGTTTTATTTTCAGTGTGTCCTTGGGGAAGTTGGGAGGCAGAAGGGCCAGAGAGATGACAGCCCCGAGCTCCCCATCCCTGGAAGTGTCCAGGGCCAGGTTGGATGGGGCTTGGAGTGACCTGGGATAGTGGGAGGTGTTGGGGTTGGAACTGGATGGAGGATGTTTTATGTCCCTTCCAACCCATTCCAGGATTTCAGGATTCCAGGATCCCCAGGCCAGTCCCTTGAGAAAACACCTCTCAGCAAACTCAGATTTGTGGCTGGGGGTCAGGAATGTTTCCGTGCTCTCTGTGACATCTGAGAGGCACAAGGACCAGTCTGAGAGGTGCTTTCACCCCAAAGTCCATCACTCCCCACCTGCAGCTCCAGCCCTGTGGGAGTTCCCTCCCCCTTGTTTGGGGGTGTCCATCCCCAGCAAACCCCTCAATTCTCTCCACGGAGGGATTTTAGGCAGGGTGGCAGAACCCAGACACCATTTCAATAAACCACAAATAAATGGTTTCTGTGACTTTGTGTCTCTGGATGACCCACCTCGTTCCTCCACACCCTCTGCAGGAACTTCTCCACTCTCACAAAGCTCTTCCCACCCACCCCACAGACCCCCTTTGAGACCCCTGAGCTGCTGAGCCCAACCAGGCCAGGATTAAAAAAAGGGTGGCCCCTCCTGCCTTTGGCTTCTCAAATTTACACCTCAATAATTCAACATCTTTTTGCTTTCAACACCAAAATCTGCTCCCTCCAGACCTCCAACAGCTCCTTGAGCAAGCAACTTCCACATTCCCTAAGTTCTCCTGACACATTTTTAGGTCTCACTTGCACCCAAACCTTGGCTCCCCCCCCAAAGCAGCTCTGCACACAAAGCACAACAAGAAGGAGCGTGTCGGTGTCGAGTTATACATTTTTATTTTCTAATAGGTACAATACTAAAATAAACACAAATTAAAAAAAAGTTTTATTAAAACAAAACTGTACAAAAAAGCAGTTATACTACATTTTAATTACAGAACAGTCTACTGTCCAAAAGGCACTAATCCAGAATAGGAGATACAATGATACAGGACTCATTGGAACTATTTTAATCAATACAATAGAGCACTTGTTTCTCTGTCCATTCACATACAGAAACAAGGACTTTTGCTACAGTCATTACACACTGTTATAAATATGAGCCCTACGTGGAAAGGTGCAGTATCGCTCTCCCTGTGCCACACGTCGGCTCAAACAAGGAGTTATTTTAATTTAATTAAAAAAAAACAGGAAAGGACATGGATTTGGGAGGGGGAGGGTTGATACTTCAGGCTGTGGCAGCACCTGCCAGCAGAGGAAGGGGTGATGGACATTCACCCTCAGCTGCATTTCGGGGGGGAACACTGGGCTGGTCTCCTCAAGGCTCTGGGGTGGAGCTCAAGGGGAACTTCCATCACCTTCCAACCCCAAAGCTTTGAATTATTTATTCCACTGCATCCTGGTTTATCCATTCTCTGACCCCTTCTTACCCTGGACAGTGCTCTGTGATGGGCAAGTAACAATTCCCAAGCACACCAAGGGGCCTCAAGTCTTCTAGACTGCTCCTTTTCTCCTTGCAAGGAGCCCCTGGCCCCTTGCAGATGAAGGCAGTGATTTGGAGGAGGCTTTGGGACATTCCCAACAACCAGTGCCATCACCGCAAGGACACGGCGAGGAGATGGACCCGTCTCCCAAGGCTGCTCCAGCTGTCCTTACACCAGTGGCCCAAACTGCCCCACTGAGATGTCCCCAGATGGAAGGATGTCCCTGAAGCAGCACAGGGAGAGCTACAAGCCAGCCCCTCCTGGAAGCAAAGCTCCCTTCAGCAGAGGTCCAGCTGTGGGGAACAAAGCCCCCCGTGGCCCTTCCTTCACCATCCCGTGTGGTGGGGCTGGAGATCCACTCCCTGGCACCCTCTGCTGCTTCTCCAGCATCCCTTTTCTCCAGGAGCAACTTCCCACCACGTGGATCTGCTCATCCTCCCACCCCCAGCTTATCCAGCCTCGTGTTTTGGCCCCGAAATGGCAGCTGAGGAGCAGCAGCAGTGACACCACAGAGCGTGGAAGGTGCTCAGGGAGCAACCACAGGACCAGGCACAGCCCAGCAGGGGAGTTCTGACTCGATGATGAGCACAGTGAATGAAATATCTTGTCTTTAAGCTGAACAAGCAGCCCTTAAGATCAAGACCAGGGTGTACCTGAAGGGTTTGATGATGATGATGATTGATGATGATGAAGATGATGATGATGATGAGCAGCATCACCTGACTCGTTCCCGGTGGAGGAGGAGGCTGCAGGCACAGGCAGGAGAGGGATACTGCACCTTTGGAACAGTGTCATACACATAAGACAAAGACAGGCATCTGGATGTTAACAAAAATAAGTAACAAAGAAATATGATTAAACAAAATCTCTTCTCACATCATCCTATACTACATCCTCCTTCTGCTTAGCAGAAAATTGTACGTACACAAAAATACAAATACACAATTTTGTAGAACAGTCTGATTTTAATATATTTATATATATTTATATTTATATGAGTGGCAGGTTAGTTCATTATATAGAGCTTTTTGCACTTTTGGCTCATATGCAACAAGGCTTTATAAATTCAGCTTTAGCTTTCATTCAGGTTTTATAGCTTCTTGAACATTTGTTTTCACATTTAAAGCAGCATCCAATTTGCAAGAGGAGTTGGTGGTGGCTACAGCAAGGATCAGGTCAAGAGGTTATTTGGGGGCGAGGGGGAGGAGAATATACATTCCAGTGTGTGTGTGTGTGTGTGTGTGTGTGTGTGTGTGTGCGAGTGCTCATGGAAAACAGCCCGGGGTGGGGACACCCCACCCCAGGATCCCATGGTTTACCTCTTGAGGTAGGTGGGACACCTACAGCAGATGAGACACAGGGGCTGCTTTGGTGGGGGCAAACAAACAGGGAGGTGGCAGATGCTGACAGAGGGAGGGGTGGAAGGGAAAGGACCCGCTGGGGCGACCAGCAGGGATGGGACACTCTTGGATCGCTGATTTGGTGACACATGGAGTGACAGGAGGTGGCTGGAGCCCTCCCACACGCCCACCCACAGCCCAGAGACACGGCTGGCACGACCCCCAGGGCAGGGGCAGTGGGACAAAGCCAAGGCACACACAAGTGGACCCAGGGAACGTGACCCCCTGGCACCTTGCTGGGGTTCTGGTCCCTGGCCGTGTGGCTCTGCTGCTGTCCCACCACCCTGTGCCCTGCCCACGCCACCCATCTGTCTGTCAGTGACAAACCACTTGGGTCAGAGAAAAACATCATTCCAAAAGGCATCTCAGAGCAGGGCAAAGGCTCCACAACCTCTTGGTTTCCATCAGCACCCTGGCAATGGATCCCCAGGGGATCACTGCTCGTCTCCACAGCCATCCACGCCCTCCAGGCTGGTTTCCTGCTCTCTGCAGGAGAGTCCTCCCAGCTCTCCTTGCCAACAGACATTCCCCCAGGCTCTCCCACCTCGGCTGTTCTGTTGGCAGAGTGAAAACATCTTGTTCCTAATGACAAAATAAACCATCTCCATACAGATTGCTTTCGTTTGCCAAACCTTTAAGTGGTGCTGAAACACCTTCATGGTGTCCTCTTATCTCCTTTCACTCTGGTCAGAAGAAATTCCCCTCTAACACAATTCTTTAAACTACCATTTTTTTCTTTTTTTTTTTCCTTTAAACCCACATAAAACGCTCACCTTTACAAAATTCTAACCACCTGCCCATAGTCAGGATGATTTTGACACAAATGTTTAGCAGGTGCCACTATGATAAACCTAGAAATAATTAAGAATATAAGAAGGAACTGCCTCTGGGATTCCAGAGAGGCTTTGGCTGCCCCATCCCCTGGAAGTGTCCAAGGCCAGGCTGGGCTTGGAGCCATCTGGGCTAGTGAAAGGTGTTGGGATTGGAACAGGATGATCTTTAAGGTCCCTTCCACCCCAAACCATCCCATGATTCCCAAAGGGGACGTTAAAGTTGCATTTTAGCCTTTCCACCCAGAGCCTGGTTACCCAGAGGGGGATGTTTAACACCCAAAGCTCTTTGGATCTGCAATCCAAGGGGCAGTTTCCTACTGAATTCCATCCAGGCTTCCCCCCTCTCTGCTATCACCCCCCAAACTGGAAATTGCAGAGGTTTGGCTGAGAAATGAGACCCCCCCAACACTGAAAAGCAAGGGGGGGCAGCAGGAGGAAGGAGCAGAGTTTTTTCCAGCTGGATTCTGGACTCCTCTGGAGGGATGAGTGGAGGGATGCAGGGAGGGCTCTTGTCTTAAGAGGGAAATGAGGTCTAACCCTATTCCTCCAGCTCTCTCTGGAGTCCTGTTCCTCACTTAGGCACTTTTTAAATTGACACTAGGAAAAAAAAAAACCAAACCCAAAAAAACCCTACAATTCAAAAAGTACTGCACATACTTCCCACTTCCCAGGCTTTCAGCAGCCTTGGGAAGATCCTGGAGACCAAGAGGAAGACAACCAAGGCAATTTGTCAGGAAAACAGTGCTCCCCATGGCCACAACTGAATCATGTCACCCTCTGACACAACTGCTGTGGAATTACATCGAGTTTAAATCTGTTATTCCCAGATTTTCTTTCCCATGGTGGGTCCATGGCACGATTTCATCCTACTGGATCTGACTTGCAGAGGGACACGGGGCTTTCCCAGTCTAGGCCAGCAGCACTGGTGGGAGAAGTGCTGCCTGGAACCATCCAGAACAACTCTGGCAGCAAAATTAAGGAGGGCTGGCTTTGCTGGGATTTGGAAAGACATTCCCAGAGCCAAAGTCAAGGCAAAAGGGTTTTTGCTTTTGGGTTCGTCTTGCGACGGGTGATGGAATGGAAAATCTGCCCCTCAGGAAAGACCAGAGAGGGCTCTGGTCCCACAGCAACTAAAAAGCAGTCCCCAGCTTCAGTTCAGCACAAGCCTCAAGAAAACACCCAAATTTACACAGAAGCCAAAGAAAGAAAGAGAAAATTCAGTGGATGGCACTGAAAGATGGGAAAGCTCAAAATCCAAACTCTGGTTTTCACTCATTTTTCCTTTGGAAAAATAACTTCAAGTTTTTCCAATCTTCTCCAAATCTAAAGTAACAACAATAAAAAGAAGCAACTCTGGCTGCAAAAGGAGATCCCAAACCTTGGATGAACAAAGTGACAAAGGGAACCACCAGCACCACCAGGACACTCCTGGGAAAGCTTTGCAATTCCAGGCACCCCACCCCAAACCCTCCCACGTAAAGCACCTGAGCCAGGAAAATCCACTGCCCCACTTCAACCAGGTTCCAGCACCAAGGGCAAGCCAGACAAAACAAAAGGGAACAAAAAAGGCCAGGCTGGAGGAGCAACCTGGGAGAGTGGGAGGTGTCCCTGCCCAATGGGATGGGTTTTAAGGTCCCTTCCAACCCAAACCATCCTGGGATTCCGTGAGCGAGAAAACAGGGAGGGACAAAATGAGAACAGCACAAGTCATTTGGTGAATGAAGAAGTGGAGAGAACAGGCAAACCTGAGCCAAACCTCACACCAGCCTGGTGGGAATCACCTTCACTTCTGCCCAGGGTAAAGCAGAAAGTCCAAGAATTACAAAATTTGTACTTAAAAGTTACGATTTCCTTGATTTTCTAACCCAGGCATCCAAGCTGCAGCGAGGGAAGGGAGGAGGGCTGGGGGTTATCCATGCTGGGAAAACCTTGGAGCAGAAAGTCTGGAAGGTTTCATAGGGCTGGATCAAATCTAAGCTGGACTGCTTTTTATTAGGGTGGAAACTGTAAATCGAAGTATTTGGGGGCTGTAAGAACAGGTACACTTTAATATGGGAAACCAGGAAAAACAGGATGACCAGGGAGTAAAGGAGCTTGGATGGGAGATAAAAGAAATCACCTCTAGAAGAAGTTTGGGACAATAAGAGGTGCCAAATTCAGCACCAAGAATTTCAGGACTTGAAAGTGAACAGAGGAGAGCTGTTGGAGGAGGGAGAGCCCAGAACCCTCCACTGGAATTCCTTCAAGGAGATTGGGGCTCCAGGAAGGGAATGAAGGAGACATCAGCTCAGCAAGAGGACTTGTGCTGGCTCTGAGGTGTTTTGAAGCACTCTGGCAACTGCTGAAAGGACCTGTGGAAACCAGTTGCTTGAGGCACTGCAGCTGCAAAACAATAAATGGTCGTGACTGATCCCATTTTGTTCATGTTGGAGGTTTCTGGGCAAGGGGAAAAGGTATTTGTGGTATGGAAGTGGAGCTGGGGTTACAGACGTAAGGCACAACATGATGGACAGTTCCTGCTGCACAGAACCCCTCCAGAACTCCCATCTCTGACTTATTCCATGCCATGAACAAGGTACAAAGGCCAAAGACACATCCACCACCTCTTTGGAGTCACCCATGGACAATTAAGGCCAGAAGGGACCAGTGTGTCACCTACAAGGAGACCCTGAGTGTCAGGGGGCCTCCCACAGTCCCAGTGCAAACTCCCTGCTCCATCCCTGGGGATGAATAAACCAAACCATCCTGCCCTTCCAAATACAGAAATCCATCCCCTAACTGAAGTACCTCCCTTTTCCACATCACCCTTTGCACACTTTATCATATATATCCAATGGATTCAGACACATTCCCTCATCTCAAGAGCAGTTATTTTCTCCAAGCACCTGGAGAAAGAGGACTGTGACCTAAAAAGCTCTAAAGGAAGGAAGGAAGAGCTGTGGAAGTGAAGAGCTCTGAAGGAACTGCTGTAGAATGAACCTGTTCCTGCCCAGTGAGCAGCTGGGCCAAGATGGGCATGGTTATACTGAAAAGGAACCCTCTGGAACACCTTGCAGAGCCTAAAGGGGCTCCAGGAGAGCTGGAGGGGACTGGGGACAAGGCATGGAGGGACAGGACACAGGGAATGGCTTCCCAGTGCCAGAGGGCAGGGCTGGGTGGGATATTGGGAAGGGCTTGTTGGGTGGGAGGGTGGGGAGGGGCTGGGCTGGAATTGCCAGAGGAGCTGTGGCTGCCCCTGGATCCATCCCTGGCAGTGTCCAAGGCCAGGTTGGAGCACCCTGGGATGGCGGGAGGTGTCCCTGCCCATGGCAGGGGGTGGCACTGGATGATCTTTAAGGTCCCTTCCCACCCAAGCCATTCTGGGAACTCCCCCTGCAACAAACCAGACAAGAGCATGGCTCACATTCCAGTAAGAACCCCAACTGCTCCAGTTACCACATCAGCAAAGATTCCAAGAGGTTTCCCCTTTTCCAGAAGCAGATCCAGATCCTGGGCTGGGTCTTTCCCACCGATGCTGAATTTCCCCCCCATTCTGACCCCAACTAAACTCAGCCCTTCCATCCAACACATTGAAAGGTGAGATGCTCCTGCTGGTGTTTCCACTCCCAAATCCCATCAAACCTCCTAAAGGGAAGAACAGCTCGAAGGTGTCAGGGAGAATTTATGTCATTTGGGGCTGGAAAAGATCTGCTCCCTTGCCATGATGTAGAAATGAGATGGAAAACATGGGCAGTGAGCTGATACCCTGAATTCCTGGCTCTGGGTGGCTCCTGAGGACATTCCCAGCCCTGTCAGAGAGAGAGCAGCAACTTCAGCAGCAGGCAGACTTCAAAAAAAAAATATTATACCCAAAGTCAAACGTGCTTTGAGGAATGGAATATATGCTTAATATTCTTAATGGGATATATTGGGTGAGAGATATTAATTAATAATTTACTTTCATTATCTCTTTGCCCTCCTTGAGCGATCTGACGGATAAACTGTGTAAGTAAAATGTATTTTTAAATCTCAAATGATGTCAAATATATCTCAGAAGGCTGAATTCAACCTCTTAATTAAAGAGGTGGGTTATTTAAGCTCCATGTGCCATCTCACCGTTACATGGAAGACTTTAATTAGATGAGGAGAAGGGAGAGGAGCTCAGGAAGCTGATTTGGGGCAAGTGAGTGTCTGAAAATGGGTATTCTTGAAAAGAAGCTGCTCCCTCTGGCACTGTGAGTGTGGGGGGGAGGCTGGGCTGGAAGAGCTCAGTCCCCACAGCCCTGCTCTGACCCACAGTGACAGTGCAGAGAAGCTGGAAAGCAAGTGGAGATCCAAAGAAGAGCCCTGTCTGGATGGGGCTAATTGTCCTAGACGTGATTAAGAACCTCTCTGAATACCCAAACCCTGGGACAAGGTGACTGCAGTGGGACAACAGCACTATGGGGAAATGTGGGATAAAATCTGGGTACAAATGGAGCTCAGGCTCTGCAGTGCTCAGTGGCCAACAAATGTGCACAAAACCAGAATTAAAAGGCACAGACCACCCCGTGGAAGATGGTTTTTTTTGAGAATCTAGCGACTTATCAGGGGAAAATGGTGATATTTTGGGTCCCCACTGTGAGTGGCGAGGGTAGTGTCCAGCCAAACCTGCAGCTGCAGGAGATCTGGGCATTTTTGAAGGAAAAAGGGACTTAGCTCCTAACCCCACAGCAGGTTAACTGGGGTGAGAGAGAGCTCAAGGACAACATGGCAAGCAGGGAGGGGGAGGCTGCCCAAGAGACACCAGGAAGGGGAATTGGGAGGGGGACAAGAGCCACTTCCACTCCCTGATCCGAGGAGCCAACAGGGCAGAGGTGAAACACAGGATGAGTTCAGGGCTCACCTTCCTCAGCCCCACCACTCCAAGGGAGCTCAACCAGGCCCTGGGCAATGTGTCACACAACCCAATGTCCTTTTTGTCCCCCAGCCTCCCCGAGAGGCACGTGGAGTGGGGACCAGAAAGGCAGGAGAAGCAGCTTTGCATAGAGAACTGGCCTCAGCTGAGCCCCTGCTGTTGGAAGCCCCCATTCACTGGGGCCATGATTTCAGCTTCCAGAGGGTCTGTGCTCCAAGTGTCACTAATAACAGTGGTATTAAAGAGAATTAGGGGGCGGGAGAGCTGCTGTTTTCAATCCCAGGAGAGACAGAAATCCTTTCAATGGCGCCCATGCCAATCCCCCTCGTTTCTAAAGCTGCTAATTACACGGCAGGGACACCCAGTCACTCAAAGGAGCTGCCCCCCCCTTTCCCTGCCATCCTGCCAGGCATTTATCCTGTCCCCCCCCCAGTCAGCCTGGCTGCAGTTTGAAAGGATGGAGCCCGAGCGTGCTGGGTGTTTGGAGGAGCAGAAAGCACCCTCTGCCATGGAACACAGAGGCAATAAATGGCAGGCAGGGGCTCCTGCCAAGCCATCTGAGGGAGGGATGCACTCTACATACACAAACATCCAGGGCCCATCACCAGCTCGCTGCAGTTGGATGCTTCTGGTTCATTCCTGGCTGGAGCAGCCCAGACCTTCCTGAAAGAAAGGGGAAGAGCCCAGCACTGCAGCCACCCAACCCTTCAGTTCACTTTGTGGATCAGCCTCATCCAAAGGGCCGTTCAAACTGCTTTGTGAATTCTCCCCCTGCACTCCACATGGCAAATCCCTTTCCATCTCCATGACAGCTCTGGCTGCCCCATCCCTGGAAGTGTCCAAGGCCAGGCTGGATTCCCTTGGAGCGACCTGGGAGAATGGGAGGTGTCCCTGGGTGGGACTGGATGGGCTTTAAGGTCCCTTCCCAGCCAACCCACTCCACCATTCCCTGATAAAAGCCACAGGAAAAGAGGCAGGAACAAACAAATCCAGGCTATTTGGAAGCAACAAGGCCTCTGTCTCACTGCTGCCACCGAGATAACTTTCATTGGCTTGATTTGATTTACAAATTTGGTTGGACAAAAACCAACATCAAATCACTGTCACGTTACTGACAGTCCTCAAAACACCCAGCCCAGCTCTTCTACTTATAACCCATTTCTCACAAAGGAGAAAGATAATTTCTGTGTATTTTCAAGTTGGATTTGTAGCTGCCATCTCTAGAGAGCCTCTGCTTTTCATCAATGTGCAACATCTTCAGGCAGGCAGTTTAAACCCCACAAATTTGACAACAACAAGAGAGGCTGAAATGAGGGTTTTAGGGCTGTGCCTCTTGGCCAGAAACTGATCCAATATCCTGAGTAAATATCCCAGCTGCTAAAAAGCCCAAGGGGGGAATGTTTTAGTTTGAAATGTCTCTTTAACTCGTCTTGGGAACTTTTAAGGTACTTTTTGGTCAAGCCATCAACCTTCCCTTTCAAGGGATCACAGTGAAAACTCCACACAAAATCTGGGTAATCAACACAAAGTAAGGGCACTGACACAGAGCACAGTTTTAAGACCAGTCCTGCCACCAAAGATTCCTGCCCAAAGCTACCCCAATCCAAAGATTATTGCCAACAAACTTAAGACTTGGAGCAGAAGAATGTTATCAAGTCAAAGAACTTCAGAGTGCAAGAGCTTCTTGAGTGGGAAAGCTTGGCTGAAATAAGAGCAAAGCTTATTTTAACAAAAAAAAACACCCTAAAATCTGCTGGTCACTGTTCAGGGAGTTTGAAAGAGGCTGAGGAGCACTGGGGGGGTGAGGGCTGCACCAGAACAGAGCTGGGGTGGGAGGAGGAACATAAACCTTCTGCTAAGAAAATTATTAATTAAAATGAGCTGAACCAGGGATAAAAATGAGGGGGGTGGATCTTCTCCAACTGAACATCCCCAGCTCAGGATGAGGGGCAGAATCTCCCAGTGAATCCCAGTGATTTGCAGGGGAAAGTGTGACCCCAGCTTTGGGCTGGAGTTCAGGGCACCCACAGGGAACCAACATCCTGCATTAAGGCAGCAATTCTGAGCTTTGGGAATTCTTACACCAGTTTTAGTGCCTTCATCTACATGAAAAGTCAAATCTATTTCCTTATGAAACCCTGTTACCAGTACCATGTTTTTTTCCCTAGCAGTGGCCAACAGCAGATACTGAAGGAAAGAGGATCCAAGTGATTATATGACTTTTCCCAGTCAAACCCTTTCAGCTTTTGATAACCACCAATTTGTGATTTACTGACCCAGAATTTCCAGCTTGTCACAGTAGTCACCAGTGGGCTTAAGGTAACCCCAATTTTTCCTGCAATAAGTGGAATTTTTCAGCAGCAAGGCAAGGATGAATCCTCACAAATGAAGGCAAGAACTGATCTACAAATCACAAAAACATGACAAACTTACCAGTCTGATGTTAGGCAATGAGACAAACAGAGTAAGTCAAATATCCCTGAAGAACTGTGTAAACAGAGCAAATAATTAATGACATTTCTAACTTATGGCTTGATCTGAGCCTGGAGCCAGACCCTGCAAATAAAGCTCCTCTCTATTAGTAAACTAGAAAAGTTAACTTTTATGAACAGCAGAACAGAAGAAAAATGCCAAATTAAGAAAACTGAACAAGTTGACATGTATAAAGCAGAACTAGGGGACACCCCACCCTGAGCAGGTCTGTGTGGAATCACAGAGTAAGTCAGGTCAGGAGGGACCTCTGGAGGTCTCTAATCCAGCCCTGGCCAGTGGAGTTTTGAGGAGCCCCAAGGCCTTTCTGGGCCACTGTTCTACCACTCTGGGTAGGGAATATTTCCCTTTCCATCCATCTGGGATTTCCTTTGATGCTCCTTCAGCCCCTCCTGTCTTTGCTGTGCCCCTCTGAGAAGAGCCTGGCTCCTCTCCCCTGGAATCCCAGAACATCCTGAGTTGGAAGGGACCCATCAGGACCATCAAAGCCCAACTCCTGATCCTGAACAGGCCCCCCATCCCAGTTAAAACCAACCTGTTAAGACAGTCAAAAACCAAAATACGTCCCCAGAGGCAGACTGGATAAACCCAGCCCTTACAGCCTCTGTCCATGTAACAAGGGCTCCAACCCTCACACCTCCTGCCCACACAAGGGTCCCACAAATGATAGACAGAGGGGTTAATCCCTTTCCATGACCTGCTGAAGGCTCTTAATGAGATCTCTTAATTGCTGCAAGGGTGCACTGCTGACACATCCAACACACCACACGTATGTTTATAGGGTATTCAGAAGATCAACAGATACCAACTCTCCTCATTTTGATCAACTCTTAATGCTCCTGCAAGAGTTTGGGATGTCATACTTCAGGAGAGAAAAGGTGGGGGACTTAAAAAAACAATCCATAAAAGAAGTGGAGGTAGAAATTGTTGTTTTAAGAAGACTGTAAGAGACGACAACTCAAGTATAAGGACTTTAGGAGGGTCAAAGTGACAGCCAGAACTTACTCAACAAAGTTAAAAGCAATCTGTGCCCATCACAGAGGAGGAGCACCTTAAATAATCTCTTCTCTACTCATAGAACCAAGAGGTACATCTGGTCTGCCACCAGACCCACTCCAAGGGAACCCACACGAGAACAAACTGCAGTGGCTCCAGGTTGGCCACAACAACCCACAACTGAATTGTAATGCTGTGAAAACGAGGCTTCATTTCCATGGAAATCCAGAGACAGGAAGATAAAGACAACTCCCACACCATGGCAAAAACCCTAGGAGAAAGGCTGAAGTCCAGGAGACACTTCCCACCTCTTCATTTACTCCAGATCACATTGGCTTCTCCTGGTACCACCCCACCAGCACCTGGTCCACTATGGCTAACCCATGTCCAACCAAGGGCTGACTCTCCAGCTGCAAACTGCTCACTGTGGTCTCCCAAATCCAAGGAAAAATCCCTCCAGGGCACCCTGGGATCAGCCAGAGCAGACAGAAACACCCCAAACTGGAACCCACAAGTCTGTATTGCCCAGTCACCTCTCGTTTTCCCTGGCAAAGAGATGATGTGGGAAAGCAGAAACCCTGGGATTTGCCAGGGAGCTCCAGCCCAGGAGGATCTGCCCCTCTCCAGGGGTTTGCTGACCCATTTCACCTTCACAGGGGATACTGGGGCATCGTGTCAGCAGCTTCCTGACAGTGACAGGCACAATTCAGAGCAGGTAATTCCCCATTAGATGGTGCAGACACACAGTTCCAGTGGTGTTCCTTTGATCCTGCATCCCAGGAACCCATAACCAGGAGACACAAGCCCTGTACCACTATTTTTACTGAACCCATAACCTGGAGACACAAGCCCTGTATCCCTATTTTTACTCTCCCCTATTGCTTTAAAAAGGCAACGCCTCAAACAATGACTTTTTTTTTTTATCACAGACACTACAGTAAGCAATATTTCTTTCAAAATTGCAGCTGTCCAACAGTTTGAGCCTGTTCTTTTGAAAATGAAGCAGCCAGAACAAATGGTGGTGGCAAGCCCAACGTAAAGAGGTCATCGATTATTAAAATCTCCTTCCTATAAATCGTGGATGTTGCTTGTCAAGCTCCCTGTGCGACTGCAGAATGAGCAAGTAGGTAAAATTCCACTAAGGCTCGAGTTTGCTCCATCATCCTGCTGTGCAAAAATAGGAATCAAAGCTCTCCCTGCCCTCTCGCTCCTCAGCACCCAAACAGACATTCAGAGAGGCAGCCAGGAAGGAGCTGCAGTGGTGCAAACGCTGCTGGTCCCAGCCCTGCCTTTCCTGAGTCCACCCTGATGCTGCTCAAGGAATTTGCCTACTTGAGAAATGCAATAAAAGAGGAAAAAAAAGAACCCCACCCAGACGGCTTCGCTCTGCTCCAGTGACCCACACCTAAGGAAAGCACATCCATTCCCCAAGGAAATGCACATGTGGAAGCCGAGGCCAAGCCCTTCCTATACACCTTCAAAGGTACAAAGAGGTGCCGAGGTGGCCCTGGGAAAGCACAGAACCTCCTCCCCACTGGGCTCAGCAGGTTGCCCAGGTGAGCAGATGCCAGGCTGGTCCTGCAGGGCTTTGGGCTGCCCAGAAACCTGCTGAGGAGCCACATTGTCGGGGGTCCCTGCAAGTTTGGAGTGAGGAAGGGATGAGGATGAGCAACAGCAACTTCCCTTTGCTCCCTCTGTCGGGAGAGAAAAGGGAGCCCCACCCCTCAGGCTGAGCTCCTGTCCCCTTTTTAAGCCATCCCCGCATCGAGTGGGAAGATCAAATGGAATGTCAAAGAAACGCTGGGGGGATTTTCCCTTCCTTTTCCCTTGTTAAGGTTTTCCTTGCCCGTCTCTAACACTTCCCGTGCTGTTTCCATCAAAACGTTTCCTCTTACCGGCAGCAACACATCATTTTATCAGGATGCCAGGAGATCATTTCCACACAATGCCAGCAGATGTAATTTTCTTAGACGCACACACAGTTCATCATTTAGATACTAAGATGACAAGGTGAGCGCAGGGTGACTCTGCAATGCAAGTTTGCTGTTTGGTATTTGGAATTCTCAAATGATAAAAAAAAGACTTATCAAATATAAATATCTTTAAGAAAAAAGTAACAAAAGTGCTACATATGATCAAGGAAAACAATTCCATTAGTTCCTGCTACTTAAAGTAGGTTTGCTTTACAAGTATTACCACATCCATTATCAGTATGGCTTCCAATTATTAATTAAATTGCTCGTAGCAGTATAGCTTTCTCACACCTTAACGAAGACAGAGTAAAGAGAACACAAAACATTCACACCCCATTTCTCAGGTAAGAGATCCTCCTGCCTTTTAAACAAACAAAAGAAGTTCACATTTAGGAGAATATTTATGCTCTGATGGTTCTCTAGCAAAGGTCAGATGTCAAAAGTTCTCCGATAACCTTCCAGGCTACTCAGGACGTAGGCATTAGTTACACAGAGGTGTAAAATCCACTCCCCCATTCCATGACCTTAACAACCTTCCTGGAAAACATTGCTTTTGGAAGTGGCAGAGCGGAGAGGGGAGCAGGGTGGGGCCAGAGGAGGCGAGGGGAGGGACAGAAGGTGAAATACTTAATGACAGATCAATAAAGAGTCTAGACCTCTTCTGAGCAGGCACTGCCAGCCACGCCAACAAGGAATAGTGGTTCTGAGAAGTGGACTGCTGTCCATTAGACATTCAGCTCGTTTGCCATTTGATCCCAGGCTGGGCTTCACCCCTGCTCCCAGAGGCAGAAGGCAGCACTCCCCCCCCAAGCCCCGCAGCTTGGGAGGGCAGAGGAGTCTGTGTGGGACCCGTGGACACCGCCCCAGACCGTGGGAACGTGTTCCCAAGGGACATTCTCGGCACAGCACCCGCAGTGGATCCAGTCACCGTAGGACCAGTGAGGCACGGCTTATTGCAGCTGGAAATCCTTTATTCCCAGGCTCAAGAGGGGGGTTCTGAGTGTTCTTTTTACTCTCTGCTGGTACTCCCAGTGTGGTGTCCATCGACCCTGTGCCACTACCTCAGCTTGCATCCTTTCAGTCTCAGGGAAGGGGAAGCGTACGGACTATTTATTGTTTCGACACGATCTCTAAGGTTATCCAACATTTTTTTAAGTGTAGCCTAAGACTCGGAATTGAGGGCTGTCTAAAATACCTGGAAGCACTTTGAATGCTAAGACAGAGCAGCAAGATTAATTAAATTTTTTTTTTCCTTTTTTTTTTTTTTTTTCTTTCTTTCTAGCCACTGGGGCCGGGAGAGGGAGGTTGGTTGGTTGGTTGATTGATTATTTATTGGGAATTAATACTGAGAGAGTATATGCAAAGGCTGAGGGCACCATGCCATCTTCACAGAACAAGACCCTAACAGCTAAACTGACGTACAAGAAACTGCAAAGTTATACTGTAAGAACACATATTAAGGACCGAGGAAAGTCTGCTAAGGTGCTACGTCTAAAACTAAGTTACTTCTCGCCTTGACCCTCCCCTTCCTTTGCATCAGTCGTCGTCGAGAGCCTCTGTCTTGATCTCGTTGGCTCCTTGCCGGGCCAGCGCCAGGATGGTGTGGTTCACTGCTGCCATCTCCACGGCTAAGGAAATGGGGTCCTGGTGGTCACTGTGGCTAGTGCTGTCGTCCTGGGGAGGTGGGGAGGAGCAGAGAGAAGCAGGGTTATGTCCAGGGCAAAAGCACGTCCCCGGGTTTGGGGTTGAGTGTCCTGGTTTGCATCTGAATGAAGTCAAACCTGAGTCATCACGGCTTCATTAAGGTAACTAACTGGGCTGATGGCATTTACACACTGAATCAACTCAGGCTGCTCTTTCTGGCAAGCATCAGGTTCTTAAAATGGTTAAGGAAAGTGTTATTTGTGATTAAATTATTAAATTGTGGAATTTAACCAAACAAGGGGATACCAGCAGAAACAACTGAATTACAGAGTGGATTTAGGATTGATTTCCCTCGCTGTGGACACAAAGGGAAGCAAGGCAAGGAGTGGGGGACCCAACTTGGGAGGAAAATATTAAATTATAAAGGTAGAAGTGATGCAAGAAGCCAGGAAAATCAGATTAAGACAGGAGTCATTAGGCACTGCCCAAATTTGTGCTTCTATTTGGAATGCACAGTTCTGGCCACTCCATGGGCAGCCCTGCCTTGGTGGAACAAGATGAGCTTTAAGGTCCCTTCCAAGCCAAACCACTCTGGGATTCTGGGATTCTACTGAGGGGACACAACAGAACTAGAAAAGGCAGAGAGAAAAACACCCCAGGGGAAGAGGCATGAGGTGTCTTCCTCACCAGGAGAGGCTGAACACACTCAGCTCCTCCAGTCTGGCAAAGAAATGGCCGAGGGTTGGTATGGGAAATGTTTAATGCAAATATTTGGGACATAGAGAACGATTGTTCATGGTTTCTTTAGGATCTCATAAGCAAAGGCACTCTCTGAGTAGTGACAGGGTGTCCCAAGCAGCAATGGGAAGCACTGCTCCACTTCCCACCATTCATTCACCTTGGGATTCACTCACCTTTAGGTCAGACTAAAGTCAAAATGGCTTTAAAAGGTTAAATAAATCCAGGGAAAAGGAGTCTGCTGAAAACTATGGAAATGGAAAGGGGATGCACTGCCTGGCTCAGGAAGCCTCTCAAAACTCCTGCCTTCCAAAAGCTCCAAGATGCTGAAATAATTCTATATATAGTTTAAAAGTACTTTTTCTTTAAATACTGCTATTGGCCTCACTCAGGACCAGGATACAAACCCAGCCTAACCCTTGTCCAGGTCAGTATCCTGTGGAGACACTGAATTCCCACAGGGGTAAGGAAAAAGAGGCTGGAAATTTTAAATTATGATGATTCCAGTCCCCTTGGGGTTTTTGGGCAGTCCAGGAGGACTGGAATTATCATAATTCAAATATGGAACTCAGGGCAAAATCATGGTGTTTCCCCCTTCCTAAAACAGGGTACTAACAGTTATCACACTGTGATCCTCCAAGTTTTTTAAATTATTATTACTTACAGAAGGGAAATGATAAGCATTTATCAGTCTCCCAACAGCCTTGAAGTGGTGAATTTGTGAGAGTCACAATTTCAAATGTGCAGAAAGCATTTTCAAATGAAGGTGACGGATGGCAAAGGTTGAGGAGGACCAAAAATAGCCAAGGTTTGGTAAAATCCTGAGGTTATTTAAAAGAATGTGTTAATTTACAAGTGTCTGGTAAATACTGTGATGTGCACACACTGTGAGGGCCTCTCAGTAACCTGCAGAAATACAGAGCCCTGAATTCTGGGGTTTTAGGCACTTTGCTTGTGTTTGGATGACCTTTAAAGCAGAAAGTTTATTAGATTTTAAGTGTTGCTGTGAAAAACAGAATCCCTGGTTTTCCCAGCCTGGGGATGTGAAATGGTCACCAGGAGAACTTCCATTCAACCCTCTTTGCTGCTGATTACCCCTCACAGAGGAGCCCAGCCAGATTCCTGAAAAAGGCCATTTTTAAGGCCTCTAAACCAAGATCTTTAAGTTTTAACAACCATTTTATTACCCTTTTCTGGTTAATGCACAGAAGGAAAACACAGTTTGGGTGTTTACATCAGGCTCCATCCCCGTATTCCAGTCCTGTTTTGGACTGACAGGGAGCACTTCCTAAATATTTTATGACACTCACAGAGAGGCTTCTCATCACCCAGAGCCAGAAAAGTTGGTTCCCCCAAATCTGCTGGAGGTGACCTCTAAAAAGGACCTCAAAAGCCACCAGCAGCAGAGCAGCTGGGGATGCCTCTGCCAGATATTCCCTGTGCTGGGGCACTGCAGGACCCTTGGCAGCAATTCCACTCCACCAGCACCTTTGGGAGAGGGAGACCCACCCCATTCTCCCAAAGGAGTCAGTGGGAATTGCTCTGCCCACCCCAGATGTTGGGATGGCACAGGATGATCTCAATGTCCAAGCCAAGAGAGAACTGGTGGAGTCCCAAGCACACCCAGCCCTGGGGGGTGGGGGGTGTTGGCCAACACTGAAGGAAAATTGGGAAGGGGATGCAATACCTGGCAGGGAGGTGTGTGAAGGAAAGGCCACCAACTTTAGGGTAGGTGAGGGCTCAGAGGGCGGGAATTTTGCTAGAGAATTTAAAAAAGAAGTTGCTGTCAAGGGTTAAAAATAAACCAAGAGAAGAGAGAATAGGCAAGAATTAAAATGCAAAAACGAACAAACCAAAGAAAAAAGGACAGGTAATGAACAATCCCCACAGTGGCACAAAGAACAAGAGGGAACAGGCCAAGGAAAGGGCAAACTTCAGCTCAGCAGATCCTTTCCCCCCACCCTTCACCTCTGGTCTGTCTCTCAGTGTCTTAGGGATGGATCCTGAGATGTTCCTGAAAGGTTCTCCCACAAAACAAGGCCAGGACCTCCCAGGAGGGTGCTCAGTGCCCACTGCCCTGCCAGGCAAGGCTGGCACAGGGACTAGAAAGTGTCCTGGGTGTCTGGGCTCAGAGCAGCAGCTCCCAGCAGCTCCCAGGGGGCACTTCTTGCAGAAAGGACCGAGAGGTGCAAGAGTTGTTGGTGCCCAACCCACAGCAGGACCTGTGTAAGAGCTGCCCATCCTCTCCTGAGCGTGGGTGGCCAGGGCAGTGCCAAGGGGTGAGGGGCACTGGGTGAGCTGCTGCTCTCCCCACGTGTCTCATACATTGAGTGTGGTGTGAGGGGTGTAACTTGCTTGTTTGGAGCAGATCCTCCTGTCTTCTTCTACCTTCTCTGCTTCTCTGCCTCCCTCGGAACATCTGCCCTCCTCCTCCCCGTTGCGGACTTGCCAAGTGTCCTGTTGGAAGGCAACAAACCCACGGGGGTGAACGCTGGATACTCCACCAAAATTGCATCCAAACAGCAAAATGAAGCCAAAAAAAGAGATGATTTTGAAGAGGTCAAGGGCCTCTTGATGCATGGGGGAGCTGTCCCTTTCTGGGCCATGGAGCTCACCTGCTCTGAGTAGTCATTGCCATCGACGTCGTCGCTGTTGGAGTGACCTCCTGGGCTCTGTACGTCTATGCCATGGCTCTCCAGGATTGCTGCTTCTTCGAAAAAACCAAATGGATCCCTCACTTATCTGATGCATCAGGGTAATTCACACTAACTGGGGGGTTTTTGGGGGTTTTTACAGGAAGTTAGAGCAACTGGAGGGTTAGTTCTTAGCCCTGCCCTCTTCACTCTCCACGATTTGGGAGCACGTGAGCAAACACTGGTTTGCCTGGAATCCTCCCCTGCCAACTGACAGGCTTGTTTGGGGCTAAAAATCCTTCTTTTCCAGCCAGTCCCATTAGAAATCAGCTTCATTTCTAATGTGCTGGAGCAGCAAAGGAATTCCCTGTGGATCTTCCCACCTACTTTGGACCAGCAGGATTTGAGGGGGGCAGGGAGTGCCTGCCAAGAGATGGAGACATTTCTGGAAGCACTTCAGGGATTTAAGAACACTCATCTCCATCTCCCAGTAGGATCCAAGCACCTAAAGCTCCCTCTGGTTCTTTTTAAGCTCCTTCCAGCCCAAACAGATACAACCTTGGGCTGAGTTTGTTTTGCTCCCCCCACCCCTCCTAGAAGGAATTTCTCAATTAAAAAAAATGAATTCAGGTTAAATTGCACTAATGCATTAAATGATGTAAGAATTTTATTTTTTTTTAATTCAGAAGAATTAAAAATGCAGAGCATTTGAAATAAATAAACCCCTGCTAACAGGCAGGTTTGGATCTCTGCTCATCCACGTGCTGGAAGTAACTTTGTCTAATATATAAGTAAGGGCATAAAAAGTGGCCTGAATGGCAGGGGTTTGTTTAATGTGGCCACTGAGGGGAGTTTATTCTCCTTGGAGTGTCTTCTCCACATTCAAAGGTCTCCTGACAAATTCAGAGTCACTTCTCATTTCCTCACGATCACCTTCCCACACTGAGAACCTGTAGGGTTCACTTTCACTCTGAAGTGACTTTTGTTTCATCCTGATCATCAAGAAAAACAAAAATAGGACTTTGTTCCAGCCATTTGTCACCGTGAAAAACCTTAGAAAGCTGGAAGGAGCAGCTGTGAACCCACCACCAGCTCCATCTCCCTTATTTACAATTTTGAGGGTTTATTTTGCATTTGGGGCTGCCCAAAGGAAATAGGGCATAGGGAAACATGACTCTTTCCACCAGCAAACTTCCCTCTTTGCTTTATCTTCCACCAAGACTTTACAACAGCACCATTTTCCCTGCACTGATCATGGAATTCTACAAATTCAACTCCTACATGTATTTCACAAAAGTCCTGGAAGGGCAGGAGAGTGACTTTCCTGATCCCTCCACATTTCTAGGGACAGTCAGAACCTCGAGCTGGTGTGTTCTGATGGGATGGCCAGCTCTGCTGAGCAGGTCCAAGCCCTGCCAACAGGCTCTGGGATACATTACCGATATTGGCTCTCCTCTTGATCTCCTTCCTCCTGTTGGCAAACCAGTTGTACACCTTGAGGGAGGTGACTCGCTCCAAATCTGATAATTTTTTTCCTAGCAAAGGAACAGAAGGAAAAATAAAGCACTTCAGACATTTGTCCAGAGAATTTGTGGCTGTCCCATCCCTGGAAGTGTCCAAGGGGAGGTTGGATGGGGCTTGGAGCAACCTGGGACAGAGAAAGGTGTCCCTGCCCAGGGAACAAGATGGTCTTTAATGTCCCTTCCAACACAAAACACCCTGTGATTCCACGAGATAAACCCAGGCAGCACTGAAAACGTATTATAACTGAGAATAAAGTGGATTTTATGTGCATCAAAGTCCTGCATGCAGGTGTTATGGCACCAAAAGCCAAACACCTCCCTAAAAACATGCCTTTTTCTGGTCATCAGTCTAAAAGAGGGGAGACTGGAAGGGTTCAGCATCACAAGGACATCATGGAAACCTCTTCAGCTGGCCTTGCCCCTCTTTAAAATATTCCACGTAGCTGCATTCTCTCTGCAGGCTCCACAGGGATGAGACCCCCCTGCCTGTGACTCTTTCTCCAAGTTTATTTATTCAGCACACAAAACATACAAAGCACCTGTGTAATTGCAGCAATCTGCACACTCAAAGAAGTTGGGAGACAGGAGACAAGTGAAAGAAAGAAAGATCTGGACAAAAAGGCTGTGCACCAGGACCACTGGCTGTATTTCACTGCTCCTGAGACACTGCATTTCAGCAGCCTGTCCCACAGACCTGCAGGAATCAAATCCCAACCTCTCTGGGCCTCTACCCAACAGATCTTTCTGCTCCCAGAACCAAAAGATAAGAGCAAACCCATCAAAGCTGCAAGAAGGGAATTTTTCAGTAGGTATCAGGAGAAAGGGCTTTGCCATGAGAGTTCCCTTGTAGAACAGGGGCCAGAGGTGGGAAAACTCCAGCTTTGCAGATGCTGAAAACTGAACATGGTAAAGCCCTGAACAACCTTCTCTGAGCTGGTCCTGCCTGATCAGAGGATCTCCAGAGGTCCCTTCCAGACTGAATTTGTCTGAGTCTGTGCTATGCTGGGACTGTCCCAGCTCTCTTCTCCTGGGTAAGAAGTGATGGGATGGGAGAAAATGGCCCCAAGTTGCACCAGGGGAGGTTCAGGTTGGACAGTGGGAACAATTCCTTCCTGGAAAGGGCTGTCCATGCCTGGCACAGCTGCCCAGGGCAGGGGTGGAGTCCCATCCCTGGAGGGATTTAAAAGCCATGTGGATGTGGCACTTGGGGACATGGGTCAGTGGTGGCCTTGAGGGTACTGGGAATGGTTGGATGATCTCAGAGGGCTTTTCCATCCTCAATAAACCTGTGATTTTATGCTCACGCCTCAAGCCTTAGCTTTTCCATCATTAATTTTTATTCTGGTTATATAAAAATCTAAATATAGCCAAACCACAAGTTCTGACATCTCTGTCAATGTTTGGTTAGCAAACCCAAGCAAAGGCAGGTGCATCCACTAACAAGACACTGAATATTCATGCTCCTCTCCCAGGGATGACTTCTCCAGGAGCAGGGAAAATGCAGCTTGGTGACCCCAAGTCCTCCAGGTTCTACCCCAAGATCCCCCTGCCTGGAAGCTGCAAGGCAAAACCTGAGCTCCTTCAAGGAGCTGCTGGGTCAGGTTGGACTTGATGACCTTGGAGGTCTTTTCCAGCCTCAATTATTCAGTGATTTTATGTGTGATCTGCAGGCATCAGGCTGGGAATGACACCTGAGTTGGTTTGGGGGAGGAAAGCAGGAGCAGCTCCTCACCTGGTTTCTGGATAACTGCATTACAGGCATTGGCAATTTCTTCTCTCTTTGCCTCGTCTGGATATTGGTTTTCATTGAAGTAGCTGCAAAAGGGGGGAGAAAAAAAACAAGTTTTCTTCAGAAATCAGAGCGTGAAGGTTCCAAAGCAGCTCCACTCAAAGGTGTCAACTGCTAATTTATGCACCAATCTTACAGAAATACCACAGATGGAATAAGTTCTATGCATGAGGTAATATCAGCCTGCACTCCTGTCCACATGGAGAGGAGGAAACTTCCCAAGTGCCTCAGATAAATGAGCATTACCCCAGCATTTGGAATATCATGCCAGGAGGTATCAAAGGATCAGGCAATTCTGTGCAGAGCAGAGTTAAGAGTGGCCAGTGAAGCATCATGTCCAAAACACCCCAAACCTTAGCCCCTGTTTGTTATAATTCATTTATTTTCCCCCCTGACACCCCCCAGATAGGTAAAATGGTTCACAAATACAGTGAAAATAACTGTTCCCCATTTACTTTGATCCCTGGGCTGATACATACACATCCATACCTACTTATACATATGTATCACCCACAAATCCTGCAATGCTTCCGAGGGACATGGCACAAAATCGCACAGGGACATTTCCAGAGTCAGGTTATTTATTTTTTCCTTTTTTTAAAACCCCACAATTTAAAAATTTTAAGTCTTCCCCAGAACACCACACCGAGCCCAGCCCATTTCCAACAGCCTTTCTCCCAGAACAATTGTGATCTTATTGTGCTTTATATGCAGCAAACATCCTATAAAAGTTAAAACTGTTTCCTCTTTGACTTAAGTCTAACTGCTTTACAAATTTTAATGAACCCATTTCCATTCTCCAGAGCTTCTCAGATCTGCATGAAAACCAACACCACGTCCTGTTTCCTTCACTGCACTCTGATAATCACACTGTAAAAGCAGGGGCTACCACTGCTTTTTCCCTGCAGATTATCCCCAACTCCTAATCCTAGGAATTCTTTTATCAGCTTGGATCAGCAGCACGTTCAGCTGTTGGACAGCTGCTCTGGATTTGAAAATAAGATCTTGCCTTTAATTGCACATCATTTGGTGCTTGGGGATTCAGGCATATTGAGGCAATTATTATCATTTTCCAGGCTCATATTTCTCCTCCAGTGGATTGGCCCCAGCCCAGGTACTTTCTATGGAAATCTGGATCCTGTTCCACGCACACCAACTGCTCCTGCCCCACTTTCTGCACTCTCACTTTGCATTTCAGGCATCCCTTCCCCACTCACAGGGTTAGTTACACTCACAGCAATGCCCACAGAAAGGCTCCTACTCCAGAGTTGCTACTCTGAGTAAGAGCAATCCCCCATCAGGCAAGAGAGGTGCATTAATGCACTTCCAGAGGATGTGCTGGCTCGGAGAGCAAATGGAAGCACAAGAAGAACTCCATCTTCTCCAAAGGAAGGAATTCCAACATTTCCACCCAAAACACCCTCTGCTCCCTCCCTGCACCTCCAAGTTGCTCAGAAAAAGGGAATTTGGAGGCTGGCACAGGTTGCCCAGAGAAGCTGTGGCTGCCTCATCCCTGGGGGTGTCCAAGATCAGGTTGGATTCCATTGGAGCAACCTGGGAGAGTGGAAGGTGTCCCTGCCCAAAGGTCCCTTCCAACCCAAAACCATTCCACGATGAGAGATCACTGTCACCTCCAGCAGTGCCAGCAGCAGGAACAAGCCCTGAATTATCAGAGGATCAGCCCTATTGTCTCCTTTCCCTCTCCTTGCCAACCCCACCCACACTTGGCACAAGGGCTTTAAGGGCTGGTGATCTTTCTCCTTCCCTTCCTCTCCCTCTTTATTTCTCTCCCATCTTTATTTCTCTGCCCTTATTCTGGCTTGTCAAAGTCCAGCTTTCACATTCCACCCCCCTTACTCTGCTCCCAGTTTGCTCTAAGGACTGGGATCTTGTTAAAGGTGAGAGCTTGCCAGCCAACATCTCTGAGACCTGGAGTTTGTTGTGGGACTTGGAAACTCTTTAAAATTGTCCTCAAGTTCTTTGTAGAAGTTGAGAGCTTGTCAGCCAGCACTTCTACTATTACACAGCAATCTACTTGCTGGAGTTAAGGTGACTATATAATAAAATATAATAAAAAGATGAGTTCCCTGACACATGGGCTGGTGTCTTTGTTCAAGCAGATGAGAATTTATAACAAAAATCACACCCCCTGGACATGGTAATTTTTTAAATTATATTCCTCCCTCTTCCATATTGATCACCCTTCTGTGATTTCAGCCTTTCAAGAGACGTGTGGGTCTGTCTTAACCTGCAAGTTTCTCTTCAGAGGGGCTGCGCTCTGTACGAAGGAGCATTTTTGGAGAATGAAGCACTTGGAGAACAGCAGGAAAAGCTTTTTCCAGTAGTCAGTGATGGGAGCAGAAGGTCAGTACCCCAAGTGCCTCGTGACAGAACATCTCCCACACCTGCAGAGCACTCCTCTCTCTGCCCAGAGCCAAGAGTGACCTCCCCTGTTCAGTGCTGGGAGATGAAGGAACACCAGGACATCACAACTGATGTTCCATGGGTGTACTGCATGAGCTGGAGCCCCAGCCAGGAATCCACGTGCACAACCAACCTCAGCCCACTGTGGTGGCCACAACAGCAATAGGATGGACTCCCTTTGCTGACCAGAGTGTGGAGTCTCCTTCTCTGGAGAAACTCACACCCCACCAGGCCATGATCCTGTGCAACCTGCTCCAGTGGACCTGCTTGAGCAGGGAAATTGGACCAGATGATTCCAGAGGTCCCTTCCAACCCCGAGCACTCTGTGAAGATGATTTATTTCATTTAGAGGTGCTCCTCAAAAGCAAAGAACAAACAGCACAAAAGAAACCCCACAAAATCAGGACACCTGAGGCATCTCCACAAAGATGTCCCCAAAGCAGAAGGTGAAGCTTTGATATCCTGAGAGATTATGGCTCTACATCATCTGTGGTCACAATGCCTGATATTTATGGGGAAAATTACAAAACCCTTAAATGGAGAATCAGTTTATGCTTGAAGCTGATGGAAGGAACTGAGACACCAATTAACACTGCAAAGACAACACAGGAGCCTAAACATTTTACAGCCAAGCAGGCAAAACTTATTTTCTTAAATCAAAATGTATTTTTTGGTATTACGAAAGAATTTTCTTCACATTCTACGCGTTCCTTACCTAAAAAAAAAAGATTCCCATTGGAAAATTTGAAATTCTTTTCACCCTAAATCCCTGTTCTGTGAAACAACACCAAGAATCTGAGGGGTTCTCAGGCAGCTCTCCTGGAAAATAAGATGTTTTCATGGAGATCAAAACTAAAAGGGTACCAGAGGGGAGCTGGAAGGGGACTACCCAGGTAGTTAAACTGGAAGGGCACTACCCAAGTAATTAAACTCAGTTTTTGCAGATGACACAGTAATTTTAGACCCTGCCTCTGCTTCCACAGGTTGGATTATTCCTTACCCACATTAATGATGTTCATCCTTCTCCCCCAACACGTTCAAGTTGCCCATTAACTTGTCCAACCCTAAATTTGTGCTCCCCAAAACTGTATCTTCTCCTGACAAGAGAATCCCAGGATGGTTTGGGTTGGAAGGGACCTTGAAGATCACTCCATTCCAACCCCCAGGGACACTTCCCACTATCCCAGGGAATCCAGTCTGGCCTTGGACACTGCCAGGGCTGGATCCAGGGGCAGCCACAGTTTCTCTGGCAATTCCAGCCCAGCCCTCCCCACCCAACAATCCCTTCCCAATATCCCACCTAAAAGATTAAGGCCATAATATTTTTCTCCATGACCATATTAAGCTTTCAGCCTTTGATGGGGTGCAAGCTGCTCCATCAGAGACCACCCTTCAGGAGTTCCCAGTCTTCAAGGAAAAGGTCTCAGAGCTACAGGCAACCCAAACCCCCAACCCTAATTGCTGATTTGCATCCTCAGCCTCCAAATTCTCTGGGCACACACTCTGCCATCACATCACACTTCATTCCCACCCCTTCAAGGTCTTCATGGGTCTTGTGGGTGACACACCACGACACAAAGCAGGACATTCAAGACCTCCCAACCCGTGGCACTTGAGGACGTGGTTTAGTGAGGAACACGAAGCTGGGTTGATGGTTGGACATGACCTTAAAGGCCTTTTCCAGCCTTAATGATTTTATGGTTCTGTGATTCTAACAATTTCTGGAAAGCAGCAGAAAGTAACTGAATTTTCAAGACAGAAAAGCCACGGGGAAAAAAAAATTCAAGACTTCATCACTGACTATTCTGTTTGCTCATGTAGGAGTTGTGAAAACACCGTGATTTTTCTGACTACAAGTTCTTCTGGCAAGCAGTAAATTAATTAATCTGCCTCCAGTTCTGTTCCTTATCAGCCAGGTAGACAGGGGAAGAATGCAGGATGTCTGAGTTTCTCTTCCCAGCCACAAACCTCAGCCTGCTCACGGCCTGAAAAGTTCCTGAAAGCTACGGATGAAAAATCTGAAGCAACGTGAACTTAAAAGGAAATAAAAAAAGGAGCAGGCACAAGTAAGTCCTGCAAAGGCACACTGCTTTCTAGACAAAGGGCAGCTGTCAGCTGAATACCTTCCATGAAGAAACCAAATGATCTCTTTTGTAGGAAATGACAGTGGAGGATTAAAATGAAAAGTGGCCAAATAATTTACATGAGATGAGAATCCAGATGATGGTAAAGAATGTAGATATCCTTGAAGCGGTTTCATTTCAATAACACTGAAGCCTGGAAAAATTGCAGATTCAGAGAAACCCTCTTTCTTTCAGGGATAATGTGCTTAGGACAATGATGGAGAGGGAATCCATCTCAGCCCTGGGCTCTGTCAGGGAAGCAAATGCCTCCCCCCACTCTTCTCCAAGGTGCCCCTCTCTGAATTCCTGCAATAGCTGCCAATGTGTCTTTGATGGCTTTGCTCCTGTTCTCCAGGCTGAGATAGGAGATGCATTAAGCACGTTCCTGATAATCCACAGTGCAAGTTCTGCTGGTTTGGATCAGCTTTGCAGCTGCCAGGGAAGTGTGTGAAACAACCCAAGCTACGGAGCTGCAGAAGGATGGGCAGGTCTGGTGCTTTTCCAGACAGATAAACCCCCCTAAAACCTGACCAAAAGACTCTGGGTTGGGGAAATTCTTCCTTCACAGCTTGATATAATGGTTAAAGCTTCCAAGGGTGGGAGTGACTCACAGGGCAGAGGCTCCAGTGTGTAGCAGGGTACCAATTCATGGCACGGGGTGTGCACACAGGGCACTGTCCCTGCAGCAGGGACAATCCACCCTGCAAGGAGAGGGAGGAAGGAATACACATCTGGGTGTCTGCTGGAGGACAGCAGATGTGCTGCAGGCTCAGTCCATCACTGACCTCGTGGGGTTTGCATCCCTGGGTTCCCACTTCCATCCACGCAGTCCTGTTGGGATCCAAGAACTCAATCATGGAATGGTGTGGGTTGGAAGGACCTTAAAGCTCATTCTGTGCCACCCCATGCCATGGGCAGGGATACCTTCCACTAGCCCAGGTTGCTCCAAGCCCCATCCAACCTGGCCTTGGACACTTCCAGGGATGGGAAGTGCATCCTCCCTGGCACTCAGGCTGCAGTCCAGCTTAACACAACTTAAGCACAATTTAAACACATCCTCTCCTCTGTTCCCTTTCTGCAGGAATGTTCTCTGCCTGGCTGCTTCCCTGCTCCAGCCTCCCAGCCGTGCCAAGAGCAGTGGTTGTGCAGCCAAGGGAGGCAGGAGATGGCTGGAACAGGCAGCTGGGAGCAGCTCCTCCCACACTCCTCCTCCACTGATGCTGAAAGCAGAGCCAGAGAGATGGGCTCCAGGGATGGAGGGATGGATGGATGGATGGATGGATAGATGGATGGATGGACGGATGGGAAAATGGAGCTGCCCCACCTTCCCCAGCTGACCCCTGTTGATAAATACAAGATCCTGCTGTCACCTGGGCTGGAGCTCCCTGCCAAACCCAAATACACACCAGAGTCCAAGCTGCTCCTTCAGCTCTGCTCTGATGCAATTCCAGCTCCTTACCCAGTTTCCCTCCAAAGGGTTCCTCTGCTTTCCACTGACGAGTCACAGAGAACACTCCAACCGTTACCAATTCATCTCTCATTAGCAGATTTATCAGCCCAGTATCACCCAGCAGCCAGAGGCCACTGTTCCAGTCTCTGTAGCTTTCAGCAGAACTATTATTCAGGCTGTCAAATCAATGGGAATATTTCTGAAGTCGGTCTGTCATCTGTGCCAGAGATCTTATCTCCACGTGGCACGAGACAGGCTGTCACAGGAGTGACATTCAAAGCATAATCTCATCAGCAAGTGTAATGACTAGTTTATTTCCCAGTAAATACTGGCCAGGAATACCCCTAATGCCATTTGCAGCGAGGTCAGCAGATGACACCATCCATTTTATCTCCTGATATTTCTACAGATTCTGTAATAATGACATGGGTGTCAACTGAAGAGCTCGCCCCTCAAGAGAGAGTCACTTCTGCTTTTGACAGCAAAATTAAAGCTCAAAGGTTCCATCTGTGCAGAGGGTCTCTGATGGAGCTGGGAACTACACCAGAGCACCATGTTCTCCTTCCCCCAGGACTGCAAAGCAACCAGGCAAGGATGGGAGGTGCAGCTGGAGAACCCACCTGACCTCTCCTACACCTCTGAGTTGCTCTGGATTAAACCCAGACCTCCTGTTTGACCTAGAGGGATACCCAGTCCCTACATGAAAAACTGGGGCTTTATCCAATGTAGAATCTTTACCATAACTTTAAACCACCTTTGGAACTGGGGCTTTATCCAATGCAGAATCCTTACCATAACTTTAAACCACCTTTGGAACTGGGGCTTTATCCAATGCAGAATCCTTACCACAACTTTAAACCACCTTTGGAACTAAACTGATTTTTAAAATACTCATTTTTTTAAAATATCTGTATCTCTCTCCCAGCTTGAGCTTCCAAGGCCAAGGTCCTACCACGCTCTGAGCAGGGACAGCACAGTTTGTAAACCCCTCACTGCTTCATTCTTGTGCTTCCTTCCATGGCAAGTGCAAATGTGGAGGACTAGATCACTCAGAGCACCAGCCACACATTAATTGCAATCATTCCCCATGTCAGGATGTGTCTGTGTATGTGGAATTCCACACTCGTGTCAGTGCACATTAAAAAACCTCTCAGGACAGAGCTCACCCCATTCTGGTTTTACACATCAGTCACCCCAACTTCAAGACAATCATTTTACTGATGTTTCTTCGCAGGAATCTACTCTGCAATGGAGATTAAAATGCCAAAAATACACCTTGCACTGGAGTGGAGAAGCTGTGTGACCTTCAGGGCTAATGGAACAACAAGGCTTTAATTTTTGAAACACCACTTCCTCACAATTTTGACAGCAGTCTCAAGGACCACAACCCTATGAAGCTGTTAATATTATCTGAAAATTTGTTTAAAAACAGAATTAATTGATAACAGCACTGGAAGCCTGGTACTTGCAGAAGATAATCTGTGCCTCCTAATCTCCAGCACCCTCCTGTCGAGATAATTAACAATTAAACAAAAAAGAATAGTTAAGACATTGGAGGTGGTGAATTACTCTTCCTTGTAATTGGATTTGGTGATAAGAGTGTTTTTGAAATGCCACACCAGGCCTGCTCTGAGCAGAGATCTTTGGAGTTTGGAGCCATCTGAACACAGAGGGACCTTTTTCCTGGGAATATTTCCATGGAGACCTACAGGCCACAGGGATATTTATTTATGTGCATTAAATCCTCTGGCCTCAGTGACTGGTAAACAGCTCCTTGATGGAAACAGCCACGGGACAAACATCTCATCTTCATTTCTGAACTCTGGGCAGGGGAAGGAGTGGTTTGAGTTCATGCTCTGCATTATCTGGTTCTCCCCAGGCAAGCACAGCTCAGCAGGGTCAGCCCCTGCATGGAACAGCCCCAGATTGATGGGGCCCTGCAGAAAGGAGCCCTGGCTGGTTCCCACCCTCTGGGAAGGGCTGTTTTGCTGTTGGTGACCCTCCATCCCACCCAGCCATCCTCTAATCAACACTGTGGTTACCAGAGATACCATTTCTGAGACAACAGAGGATTCCAAGGCTTTATATGGCAACAGAAACAACCAGCAAGACTTGGAGTTTACATTACTCAACCCAAAGCATCTTCTTCTGCCCCCCTGGAGAAAATACTCCACTCAGCAGAGCCAAAACTCAGTTCCCAGCTCTTCCAGAGTGATGTATTCCCAGAGAACAGCCTATCCTTGCCTCAAAATCATGGGAAGTTCAGCCCTGGATAACAAAAAATGTGTTTACATCAAGTCAGCAAGGCCCCTCAGGTTGTTCTTAGTTTACCATCAGCAAGGTCTTGGTTTCCAAAACTTTCCTTCAGGCTGGGAAACTCGGAGTCTCCCTTTGTCCTAAGGCTCCAGGAGGGGGAAAATGAGCTTTTTGTGCTGAGATCTGTGAGATAACTTGGCTGGGGCTGACAGCTCCCAGAATCCTCACCAGCATTTTCCCTCTGAATCCACAGGTTTTTATTTTCCATCTCCAGCCTCAGCTCAGCACTGACAGCCCCCACTGCTGCTGCATTTTCAGGAAATAAACCCTGACTAAACTGAAGGATCTGAAAGGATTCCAAAGACAAGGCAAATCCCTTCACCTGAAGTCAAGGGGCTCAGGATCAAATCTGATTTTGGGCTCATTACACACACTTTTAATGTCTGTACCTCCAAGACCTGGGCTAGAACTGTTATCCCATTAATTGTTATTCAGACAGAAAGCAGGAAAAGCTATTTAATTTTTCAATACCAGTCTCTTGTCTGCCTTGCAACCTGAATGCAACACAGCAGATGGATGTAAGCAACTGAAATGAGAAATAATGAATGAACACAGGCCAGCAATGCCAGCTGATGAAACCACCACGGTGCCAGGACCAACTTCCTGAGGTTCTCTGTAGACAACACAGCAAAGAAGGAGATTTAAGGGAAGTTTTAAGCCATCAGGTACCTTTGGGATCCTTGAAGATCATTTCTCCAGCCTGGCAGCAGCAATATCTTTGTTTCCCAGACATTATTCAATGGCCATTCACCAGCCATAGGGAGGAAATAGCTGAGTTTATTCTCCAACTTCTGACAATTTGTTTTGCCTACAGGACTGTGAATTACCTTGGAAATAACAAGCTCCAAGGACCACAAAAGATTACTTCATTTACCAACAAGTCACACTTTGTACTCCAAGAGCACTTTCCATACCCTCCCATCAGCTCCCTTAAAAGAATCCTGAAATTGTCCTCTTCCATCTTATTTAATATTATTAGAAGAACCCACAGGCAGAAGGACAGCAAAGCTAAGAGACAGAAACCCCAGGAAGCAGCCACAGAGCTGTGAAATCAAAGCACAGCCCCTTTCTCCAAGGTTTGTGCCATGTCCTTCCTCTTAAACGTCACTGTCACTCTTCAGGTCAGCCAAATTCCCTTGGAAGAGTCCTTTTAGGAGGCACAACTTCAACAGTGCTGGTGGTGATGCTCCAAAAACCAACTGAGAGGTTGCTGACTGTTTGTCTAGAAAAACTAATTATTCTTATCATTTCTGGAGTCCAGAAAAGTGTTTGATAAAGTGAGAAATGGGGAATTATTAGTAATTTTGGAAAAGAAAAAAAGGTAGGAAGGAAACAGATAACCAAAAAGTGGCCTGAAAAATGAGACTCATGGCTTGGAAGGCAGAGATCAGTGAAATTCCTCTAGTGTCATCTTTGGAGTGTCCTGAGGATGAAAACACTTCATGATCTTGACACAAAGTCTGCACGTGGCCATGAAATCTGATGACAAAGTCCGAAGCCACATCAGTACAGTGAACTGAAGGACCATTAAAAGTAACAATCAGAAGGAATTTAATGGTGCAGCTTCCAAGGCCACCCACTTTGGGAACAAAAACTCCACAGACACAGAAGGATCAGCAGCTGGAAGGGCTGTTCTCTGGAAAGGCTCTGTGACCCAAAGACATAAGGCAACAAAAACACCAAAAAGGCAAAGCCTCACGTAGCTGAGGGTGCTGCTGTTCCCAAACCAGGAGGAACAGCATTACAAAAGGAAATCTTCCTGTGGAGCCAGGTTGGGAGAGCTGGGGGGCTCACCTGGAGAAGGGAAGGATCCAGGGAGAGCTGAGAGCCCCTTGCAGAGCCTAAAGGGGCTCCAGGAGAGCTGGAG
>JAWWEW010000112.1:113396414-113423590 GCA_035583185.1 Anabacerthia variegaticeps
CAGAGAAGCTGTGGCTGCCCCTGGATCCATCCCTGGCAGTGTCCAAGGCCAGGCTGGATTCCCTGGGATGGTGGGAAGTGTTCCTGCCCACGGGAAGGGGTGGAATGGGATGATCCCGAACCCAAATCACTCCATGATTTCTGGCATGCAGTGCTGCCACATTTGGTAACGTAACTGTGGAGCTTTTCTTCATCCCCCTCGATCCAATGAGCACTTGGGGATCCCGTTTATTCTGCTGTTCCAACACTTCATCCCAATCTTCTCACCACCCAGCTCCACTTCCTTACAACTTACTAAGTTCCAGCCCAGTCACCAGCTCAAAATCTTTTTATAAACCCCTCAAACGGCTCTTAAGAAGAAGTGAAACTTCTCTCCTGAGCAGACGGAGTGGAGAAAACACAGTAAGAGATTTTCATCTCAGAACATGCATCAAACAGCCAGACATCTCTCCGGGGTGTAGAGGTGAACTGTCTGGGAAGAGCTCCCTTCCCAGGGAGAGAGGAAAAGCAGCATCTCTCCCTCCCTGCCAGTGCTGGGTTTTCCCTGTGCAAACCTGACCCCTCTCTCAAATGCAGCGTGTGACTTCGAGGATGCTTCGGGTGGGTTTTGGGGAGAGGAGGCAAGAGCTGGAATGCAGCTCTCTACATTCCAAATCCCTCCTGGAGAAGGCCTGCCTTTTCTTGGCACATCCCAGGCACTATCCTGAAGAAAGGGAGATGCTCTAAGGGCATCCCATGCAGTTGCTGCTCCACACCAGGTGCCCCACTGGGGCGATGCTCAGGACGGTCGTTCCCAGCCTCGGGCATCTCCCAGCTCCAAGGAACCTTTTCCTGGCAAGCCTCTGCAGCAAGCACCTCTCATCCACTGTACTGATAAGAACAGATGTCTCACTGTATTTTTAGCCAGGCTGACCCCAGATCACACAATAAACACCTCCCAGTTACTCCCGAGCCAGGGCAGATTTGGATCAGCAGCAGCGCAGCGAAAGGTTCCCCCCAGAGCTGCTGGCTTGGATGGGAAGGATCAGAGCAGGGCCTGTTTGCTCTGCAGCTCTGTAAAATAATACATCTCCAACAATCCATTCCCAGTGCAAACCTCCTGGGATGGCCAGGGGAGGCTGTTCTTTTAGAGCTAAACAAGAACTGCTGGGGGAACAACACAAGAGGTGCTACATCTCCATAATAACTACCTGCCTTTCTGCCTTTTGTTCGAGGAGCAGGAGCACATGGTTCTCTCCAAGGTGACCACAGCTGCCTTCCTATTCCAGGAGGCTGGCAGAAATCAATCCCCAGCCTAAATGGGAGCACTCTGTATCCATCTGTAACTTTACCACATCATTTCTAGGTGCCAGCTTCACTTTGCACGGTAAGAGGCAAGACACAAGTTAAAGTTTATCCATAACAAACTCCCCACTTTGCTCAAGCCCCAGTGCCATCAAACTAATCAGGATAACAGCTACCAACCTAAAAAGAAATCTTTATATATTTAAAACCCATGGGCTCTGGAAAAATCCCAGTCAGGACACTGCAGGACTCTATGCACTCACATACTGGGCCTTCTGAAATATATACTATTTATCTATTGCCAAAATGCTCTCAGTCCCCCACAACACACAGGACAAGAGGGGCCTGTCTGAAAAAAGCTCCATCCAAATGAAAAGCATCCCTATCAATTGGCTTAAAGACCTTTCAAACACTTGCATTTAGCACTGACTTCTTCCCTTCAACCAAAAAAAGTGCCTTTCACCCTGACTGGCAACTCCTCCCATGGAATTCTCAGCATTGCTGTTAACTCTGACATTGCTCCTACCAGGAAAATGTTGGGTCAGCAGGAGGAAAAATGGGTGGTTTTTCACCCCTGGTCCTTGAGATTTCAGCCTCTTTTGCAGCATTCTGAGCACCCACCACCAGAGACAGGAGAAACACAGAAAGAGCTTGTGCAGAGCAGCAAACCCAAACCCCAGCAAGCCACAAACTGCACATTCCAGAGCACCGAGCAGGCTGGAAAAGAGTGGAAGAGCTGGAATTGCTGAGCCTCTTCCACACAGGAGCACCATGTGAACAGCAGCAGTGGCCCAAAACTGCCCTAACGTGGCTGGCAGATGCAGCAGAGCTTGTGGATGATTGAAAGCATTTGAAAAAATACAAATTAAATCTGTTTTGATGCGTTTACAAGTCACCTTTTGCTGACACAAGCACAGCAGAAGACAGGCTGGGCTGTGAGGACCTCGAGGCAAGGCAGGGATGTCCCACACAGGCAATGGTCTCCCCATTGCTGAGGAGATGGGAAAGGGGGATAAAAGGAATTCTACAATTCCTTTGTACAATTCCTGTTGTACAATTCCTTTGTGTACAATGCACAGGGCCAAGGGAAGGCTGCAGAGCTGCCAAGAGATCTCCAGTCCTCTCCACACAAACAACTCTTTCTCCTCCACAGTTTATAAAATGACTTTAGCTGCTGTCCCAGTCCTTCAAAACTGATTTTGAAGTTAAAGTTTTCTTTCTATTGCTATACAAACTCAGTCAAAACCTGAACTTACTGTGAAGATCCAGTTTTTCAAGAGAAGGAATGAAATAGTTCCCAAAGACCTCCCTTTGCCCACTGGTAACTCAGATGTGCAGGTGTTTCTGCACAGAGACATGACCATCACCCAAAGCCCTTTGCTCCCAGCAGCTGGAACTGGAAAAGCTGGGATATATGAGAACAGAAAGCCAAATGCCTCTTCTTACCAAGCAAGCAAGCAAATAGAAAAAGCACAAGCCAGTCCTTTAATATCCAGAGTTTCCTCCAAGGAGGACAATCCTTCACATTCCACAGCAGGAAGCTCCAGTGATTCCCTCATTTCCTGGCTCTAGAGGAGACAGTTTGTCTCCTAATCACAGGATACTGGGAGTAGTACCCAAAACCTCAGCTCTAAACTGGTTTTCTAAGAGTGGTTTGAATCCAGGAGTCCTCAGACAAGGCTGGTACCTTCCATCACACACTTGTTCACACCCCTCTTAATTATCCCTTGGCTACCTGCAATTACAGCAGCTGGCAATAATTCAAAGCAGTGGATTGCCCTACAATAAATAAATAAAGACAACCCCATTTCCCACCAGCACTTTCCACCTTCCCAACAGCTACAGGAAAGCTGAAGGTTCCTCCCTTTCCCTCAGTGACTCCAAAGAAACCAAACGTTCTTCGGTTCTAAGAGGAATTTAAGTGCATCCAAATAATCCCTTTGCTTAGGCAAGGGGAAACAATTTGCCTTTTACACCTCTTGAAAATGCTGTTTAAGATCTCCTATTGGGCAAGAAGGTGACACTCCAACAACCCCTCTTCAAGAAGGTTTTCCATGTGTGTGCCAAGAAAAGTGGAGGTTCACGTGGACTTGTTTCCATCTAAGCCACAACCCCCAGAGCTGAAAGTCTTCCTTCCTTAAGGCACTTCTCAAGAGCAAAAGGACAAAGGAGATCGAGCTCGTGGATACGGGGAAGGAAAGAAGGTTCAGAAGTGAAGATTTTAGTGCTAAATTGGGCAGGATTTCTCCTACCCCGGCACAGAATGTGATTCCTTAAACAGCGTCATGGGACACAGGCAAGAAAAGATGCCAAACAATATGAAAGATCCACACAACAGGTTCCATCTGGTAAGGATTTCTGTGTTTCTACCCCAAAATACACCTTCAAACCTGGAGGCAACACCTTCCACCAAAGGGCAATGTCTGGGAGACACTTTGGAGGGTACAACCCCAGCCTTTCCAAGCAGGTGATGGTTGGACCCAGGAGCTTTGCTGAGCATCCCAACTCCAGCCAGAGCAAAAGTAGAGGCTTTGTGGCAATTTCATTCTTTAAAACAAATTTCTAGATGCTTAAGAGAAGAAACAGGCTCAGCTGTCACTTTGAACCCACCCAACTCAAACGTGAAGCAACCCCAGGCCAAGTGTCAGCCAGAGCCTCTTGATTTTCAGCTCACACACAAAGCAGGAGTTTGGAGAGCCTGTTTTCACTGGAATTTCTCTTAATAGAATTCTGCCTACTGAAGCCAAGTTCACATTAGAGAGCCTGAGTTTTAAATTCCTTAAAACAATTCCACAGTTAATTTAATCACGCCATTGTTTAAAGGAAATGAAATGTAAATATTTTGATCTTTACAATAAAACTGCTAAAGGGGAAAAAAAAAAAAAGAATTGTGGTCAAACAAAATCTGTAGAGAAGAACAATGTGAGGAAATTAATTCAACTGTGATGCTGAAGATTGCTGGTTAGTTAAAGATAATGAGGAGCTTTACTTCTCTTTTTATATGCAAGATCTATTTGGAGATTTGGAGAGGCAGGTGGGACTTGAAAGACACATCTTGAGTTTATCACTGGAACTATCAGCATCCCATCCAGGAGCTCCAGATCCAGCCCCAAACCCTCTGAAGTTCTCCCAAAGATCCTCTCTGCCAAGTGTGAATTTTTTGCTGCAACTTTCTATCATGCAGCCATTATTAATGTTCTGTTTGTTCCTTCTGAAGAGCCTCAGCAGGTATCTCACTAATGAACTGAGGGTAACCTCCCTGACTGCTGCTGATTCCCAGATTTAGCTGGTGGTGGGAGGACAGGGCAGGTCTCCATGCCTGAGATGCTGGAAGGACAGCTCGGGGTGGGACAGCTCTGGATGACTCAGCTCTGCATCATTTGCTGCAAAGCAAAGTGGGGATTTGTCCTCACTCTCCCAAAAACTCCACTGCTCCCAGGGAGCACCTCTGGAGTACCCCAAGGAGTGAATTATGAGTGATGTAACAGTGACAAAAGGTTTCTGCTCCACAAATAACCAGCGGGAGATGTTGAGGCTGTGCTTGTTTACCTGGATTTGTCTTCTCAAGCTGGTACCATCTGTAAAATGCCCTTTTCTTCTGCTCGCTCAGGTCCGACCCCTGCTGCAACAGCCAATGGGAGATCCGGCTCTGGCTGATCCCTGCAAAAACACACCACAACACACCAAAAACACAAGGACAAAACTCGTCATTCAGAAAACACTGCAGAGAGGGGTTTACACTGAGAAAAGGTGGGGTCTCACACAGCCCAGGGACTCGTAGAGCTTCAGACCCATGAAGGGCAGAGCTGAAGTCTCCATGGTCTGTCCCAAACTGCCTTAACTCCTCCCTGGTGTTTTGTCCATCCTCACTCAAGGAGCATCCTGGAATCTGCCCAACCAACCCACAGGCTCAAAGGGCACAAAGTGGGAAGCCAAATCTACCACTGGCTTGGATTGTCCACAACTTCCCCTTCTGGGAAATGGGAACAAGTCCCTTCCCCAGCATTACACACAAATAAAAACAGCTAGGAGAGAGTTCCCATTCAGTGCTTGAGTAAGGGAGATAAACACAGAAACAGTTCATGTGATATAGTTCAAATCAGCCCAGAAATGGAGCAAACCAACTGCCAGCAGCTGTAACAATGTCCAGAAAACAACCCAGAGGGGGCAGCTGTCTGTCAGCAAAGCAGGAGTCAAGCTCCAGGTACCCAGGAATGATTAGGAACAAAACACTCCAGTTTTCAAAGCAAGACTTCTAAAAAAAACAGTGAAAGGAGGGGAAAACATCCCTGGAAGTTAATACAGTTATTTCCAGAGCCTGACAGTGAATGAAGGATCAATCAGAAAGGGCAAAAAGTGATTAGGAGAGGAACTAAATAAAACAAGAGCTTTAAAAGTGCACTAAGAGGTGAACTGCAGGGTCACTTGAGGATATCAAAAAATGTACGTTTTGCTGAAGAACTGCAGCAGTTCCTCAGGTAGAACAACCCCCTGTGCTTCCACAAGGCTCTTCAGCCACCAGGAAGGGTTAAGAACATCTCAGCTCCCCTGAGAACTGAAGTTTTAGGAGGTGCTCCCAAGTAACAATATACTGCCAACACCACCTGTGCCACCACCTGCTTGGTGATAACACCCAGGCAGGGAGAGGCTGCTTTGCACACAGAAACCGAACTCCCTGTTCCCTCCTGAGATGCATCAAGGTTTTATAAGACCTCATAATTATATTTAACTCGTGAAAAACAACCCCCTGTAGCTCTTCCACTTCTGATCTGGGGGTTTTTTACTGTGCTTTTTTTGGTGCTGAACACTGAAGGTAGTTAAGTTCAGAAAGCCTCAACTTGACTCTCAGGTACCATATTCAGGTGGGTTTACTCCAACCAGATTTTTAAAATCATGGGGTTGATACTCTTAATTGTTCTTCCTCCCACAGAATTCTGGAGGCTATGAAGTTTTAATTACCCTGGGGAAAAGGGATAGGTGTGTTTTGTTTCGGAGACAGACGTTTGCTACTGTTCAACAGAGTGTTTTGTGCCCACAAAACACACCCTGATCTTCCTCAACCCCATTCCCAGGGACTGCCTTGCCCACAACTGGAAGAGCTCAGGAACAGCTGGGGCAGCCAAGAGTTGCCTACCCCCCCAGGGCCCACACTGGCAGCTAAAACTGAGCTTATATTACTTGGGAAGTGGGATTATTCAACCAAATAAAAACCTTAGAGCCTGCCAAGTTTACATCAAGTAACTGTGGAAGCTACAAAAGAAGTCAACGTGAGTTGATGATATTGTCTGGGCCAAACCAAGGCTTCAGTCTAGCTGAAATCATGCCACCTAGAAGCCTGATCACCTGTGAAAAGACCAAGTTTTGAAAATGTGCAGCTCTTGACCTCCTATGATGATTTATAAAGCCCTATTTTGGACAGAGTGCTGTGGGACACGAAGGCTTGGCCGCCCAGCTCCCATTCATCACTGGCACCAGCACCACCCATTTCCCTGTTTACTACGGTCCACTTGCACTTCCTGCAGTGAATCAGTGTGTGATGAGTGTCTGGGTAACAACCCGAGGTGCAGACACAGAGCACTGCTAGATAAAAATGAGAAACAGAGATTAAACGTCTCCAACAAGTGGAGAACTCAAACTGTGCTCGAGAGGCTGCCTGACGGCGTCACAAGGTGGCACAGACAGGAGTGCTCAGGACAAGGCAAAGGGGCAGGAGACAAAAGACTCAGGCTGGGTGTTGTCATGTCCCCTTTCAGAGAATCACAGAACAGCTGGAGTTGGAAAAGACCCCTGAAGGTCATCTAGTCCAAACCCCCTGCATCAGGTTGTTCAGAGCCCCATCCAACCTGAGCTTGGGTGTTTTCAAGGATGGGGCAGCCACCGACTTCCTGGGGAACCTGTGCCAGGGTTTTACCACTCTCATTGTAAAAGGCTTCTTTCTTCTATCTAAGCTAAACTGACCCTCCTTCAGTTTAAAAACTTTACTCCTTGTCACAGCAGGCTGTGCTAAAAGGTTTGTCCCCATCTCTCTCACAGGCTCCCTTCAAGCACCACAATGAGGTCTCCCCAGAGCCTTCTCCTCTCCAGGCTGAGCAATCCCAGGAGAGGGGCTCCATCCCTCCAACCATCTCCAGGGCCCTTCTCTGGACTCACTCCAACAGGTTGATGCCTTTCCCTGTCTTTTCACCCGTGTCCATCTCACCACCAACTCTGCACCATCACAACGCCCCGAGCTGCACCAAAGTCCTCCAAAACTGAGCTGTCCCTGTGCTGGGATCCTCCTGTGCTAAAACACTGGTGTCCTTTACCCAGAGCAAAAGCTCCTTCGACTCCCTGCCAGTGCTCACAGCTCAAAGAGCTGCTTCTGCAAAGGGCACACAATTTATCTGCACCTCAGCTCGTTTCAGGGGCCCAAAAACTGTGTCCCAACAGCTTGGCTGACTCATGGACATGTGCAGAAGAAGTGACCAAGGTGTGTCATCCCAGTGCAGTGTCCTAATCCAAATCCACCCTTCACCCCTTTCAATTTTAAGAACAACCCCCCCAAGTTGTCACATGAGGGTTTCTTGCAGCTCAAGTGGGTTTTACACAGCTGGGACAGGGACAGGGACAGCCACCAGGACCATCCCGTCACGTTGCCTCTAATCACTCTGCTTTAGGAAATTGCACTGGCAGGAAAAGAGAAATCATCCTGCTGCCAGCAGCAGATTAATGAAGGAAGTCCTCGGGAGCCCTGAAAATCCAGCTGTGCTGAGGAAATTCACTGCCAGGGCGAGCAGGGCAGAGCTCAGCCCCAGCAGGGCCAGGAGCACCAGTGGTTTCCTCACAGAAAACACCAAAGGGAAGAGGTGTCCACAAAGGACAAACACTGACTTTTGGTGTCACAAGTCACTCCCCTCCATGGCAGGTGGCACTTCCCAGTGATGAACCCCACGGAGGTGGCAGATCATGCTCAGCCCTTTGGCAAGCCCTGCTGGCTCCTACAGGAGTTATTTGGGGAAAGTTTCCCTTCCAAAACCCTAAGAGAAGTGGCAAAACACCACGGAGAGGAGGCAACTGGTACCTGCAGAACAAACCTCCTCCTAAACCCTCAACGCTGCAACTCAGCGAGTCTTTGGGAAACTGGTTTTCACCTTCACACGTTTGTTCAGCAACTCTGCTTTGCATTTCTTTAATGTTCCTTTCAGAAGAGGGTTTTAGAAGCACCTGGAACACGTCAGAGCCGGAGAAGAAAGTAAGTGACTGTGTTTTAATTCCTCACTTTGTAAGCACAGCCCTAGATCCACAGAACAAGTGCTTGCAAAGGACACCTATCAATTTAGGAGATTAGCAAAGCTTGTTTACAGAAAGGCTGCAAAGATCAAAATCACAGAAAAACAAATCTTTCCCCTGTGTTGTCATGAGTATAAAATAAAATAAAAACAACCAAAAAAATAAAAGGGAGGAAAGTGTTTTTCAAACTCCAGTTTCATGCCATGGCAGATGATCAGCAGTTCAGGAATTTTCTGAATTCTCTTCACACAATGGAACTGGTTGAGTTTCTCTTTATATTTGCATCCCTGTGTGGAGGTTCCAGACCTGGAGGGATTTGGTTTGTTCCAGCAGTGCTCCGAGCCTGCCCTCCACTGCACTGGATGCTGTGTGTGAGCAGCACAACAGAGAGCCAACTCCTGGAGATCCCACATCAATTAAGGCACAGACAGTAGGACAGGGCTGGCAAAGTGAGCAGAACTTCACCCTGCAAAGCTCTGTATTTAAAACCAATAAAAAAATGACCACTGCATTTTACTGTTGGTCTTCTCTTTTGGGGTTCTTTTAAATCTGAATTCGCATTTCTGCTCTGCAGCCTCAGGAAAATAATTTGTGGGGTTTTTTGGTTTCTTCACTCCCTATGTATTAAAAAAAAGGGAAAAGGAAATATTTCCAACCTTTGCAGAGGCATCATCCATCAAACATTGAGGGCAGCTCAGAGGGCTCACCCCTGTGTCCTCCTCCCTCTCTCCTTTACTGGAGTTCCTGAAAACAATTCCCCCACCCTCCATCTCCATTTGGGAGCTCAGGCAGCATCTCTTAGACAGTTTCCATTTAGCCCTTTATCCTCTGCCTTCTGACCAGAGCCTGCTTGATGTCCAAACACAATTCTGGGGGCAGTTAAGGCAAATTGCAGGTCAAGACTTCAAATTCTGGCTGGTCAAAGGTTGGCTCCCCGTGGGGCTGAACCCCCAGCCCCAAAGAAGCTGCAGCTCCCGGGGAAAGGAGCTCCAAGCCCAGGATAGGAAATTCCGCAGGAACTATTATTAGCTCCTGTTTATACTGTCATTTTTCTTATCAGTGGGAGATTATTTATACAGAGCCCAACCCAAGTGCTTCTTGTTTATCTTATTACAGACACCATTAAAAAAAAGTTTCTATAAAAAGCAGCTCCTGTTTTTAGGACCGGCGCTAATAAGTGTTATGTTAAGTTTTTGCTTCTTATCAATCATTCCTTTATTTTCAAGCCACCATTTAATACTCTGCTACTATTTTCCAACCTGATTCTCCTCTCAGTACCCCATGGAATGTCTCCCAGGTTTAATTTTTCCACTTTAGATTCATAATCTAAATGACTTTTAGAGTTTCTGGTAATTTCATAAAGACTGAAAGAGCCTACAAAATGGCTCTGCTGCAACAGCTGACTTTAACCTTCAGCTCCATGTTCCTCTGCCATGTACCCTCCCTCTCCATCACTTCCCTTGTCCTACAGCAGGAAAAACAGAAGGAAAAGCTGTTTACTGATGCAGAGCTGCTCTGTGTGGCTGGTGTAGGAATGGGGATTCTGTGAGAGCTTTGCAATGTTAGAATTCAGATGAGGAAAAGGAGAAATGCATTTCTGAACGGAAGCATAGCTTGAAGAATTAGCAAAATAAGGTGAAATGGAAGTTTCAAGGGGTCAAAGCTGGCAGGGGAGGTTTCTGCACCAGGGGCAGAACATGGCAAACTACAGAATGGGGATAAATAAGGTCATAAGCACTGAGGAAACGCTACAATCTGCAATCTGAAGACATACAAATACACTGGTTTAGCTCAAGTTCACTTGTATGTCCAATGTGGCCAACTTCAAACCCAGCCACAACTGAGGCAAGGCAGCCAAGTTTTAGGTTCCTAAAGGTCTGATGTCACTGCTCAGACACACTGTTAATTCCCTTCCCCTCTCTGTGCCACGATCCCCTCCCACTGCACACACAGAGAATGTTTTAGAGCAGTAAAGAAATCGGTAGAGACTGAAAGGAGCAAGTTGGCAGCAGGGGCAGCCAAGCCAAATAACTCTCCTGAGAGAGTTCAGGGCCAGCCACACGTTTTTCTCTTCTTTCTTGCCTCTTCCTGGGGCAGAAGGGCTGAAGACTAAAAGCTCATTTTTGTTTTGTTTTTCCTCTTGTGTAAGTAACTATTTAGTGAACACCTTTACCAGCCAGACTGAGCCTGTAAACACTGAGGTGATGCCATTTGGGATCACGTATTCTGCAAAGCATTGCCTCTCTCTACATAACCTGGTGTTTTAACAAACCAGAAGTGCTGTCCAGGCATTCTTTGGGAGGCTCTTTCCCAGCTGAATGGGATGTTGGAGACACAAGTCAACCAGCACCCACCAGGCCTAAAAAGGTGTGGAAGTGAGAGCCCTGGGACACGAGCTCTCTGTCCTGAGCTATTTCAGTCCCTCCTCACCACTCTGAGCTTTTGGGAGGGAGCTGAAGTTTGCCCCACTCTTTAATCTGATCAAACATCTCTGAGATTCACTATTTCCTTCACACAAGCCCTAACTCTGCACTTAATAATGGCATGCAAGTATTACACATGTGCTTGCACAAGGCTGGGGGTTGCATTTAAAATCAAGCAGCCTCTGGAACCTTCCCACAGAGGATGACACAGCCCAGCTGCAAAGACCTACCTGGCTGTCCACTGATTTGGCTTGACAAGCAGACAATAACACAGTGCCATTAATTCTGCCCTCCTTCTGTCCCCTGGACATCTCCCAATCCTTCTCTGATCCCTTTGGGAGCACATCCTGGATCCTCCTGGAGCTGAGTGGGGTGGGTGTGAAATGTCTGTGTCTGGTGTGGATGGAGACATTTACTCACAGGAGGGACCAGTGAGAGCTCCCAAAGGCCAAATGCCAACTGAAATCCAAGGGAGGAGGCTCAGGGTGGGAGGAGAAAAACCATCACACTGGTCTTGGCTCTCCTACAGCCTGATACAAGGATATCAAAACACACCCCCACCTCGAGAATTGTAATTAAATCCAGTTCTTTCACTGATACACCCTTAGTTTTGGTGTGGTGATTCTGATTCAAAGGTCCCACTGATCAAAAAAACCCATTGGCTTCTTTTGGAAAGACCCCTTCCCTGCAATTTTCCCCTCTGTGCATCACTTCTCTTGCAGGGGGAGCCAGTCTGACTTGTTGGCAGACAAGAAGGGTGCTTAATTCAGGGATGGGTCATTCCAGGAATATAGTCAGGCAAGGAATGCACAAAAGTAGGAGAGTGGCCCACCAACTACCAATATTTCTGAGCTCAGGTACAACTGAAGCAACTTCTAGTTTAATTTTGGAAGCCTTAGTGCTAACATCCCTCACACAAATTTTTACTCTCATGATTTTCCAGGTGAAACTGAAACCAGGGAAGGACAAGTAATTTTGCCAAGCCCAAAGAGAAGAGCTGGAGAGGTGGAAGGAATTCCAGGCTCTGTGGCTCCAGCACTTGTCTCTGCCTGCCCACCTCAGTCTGCAAACCCTGAGCTCCCAGGCAGGTGGGTTCTTAGGACATTTCAAACACTGGGAATATCACAGGAGAACAACTTCCCTCCTGCTGGTTTGGCATTTCCAGTCAACAAGGAACTTTAAAAATTATCTGTTTAAAGATCTTTATCCAAGCTTGGGTTAAAAAATTAGTAAGTCTTACAGGTGTAACATGGGATTGAGCTTTTGGGGTTTTATCAAATACTCCTCCTGAGACATTGAGGGGCTGGAGCTTGTCCAGGGAAGGGAACAGAGCTGGGAAGGGGCTGAGGGAGCTGGGGGGGCTCAGCCTGGAGAAAAGGAAGCTCAGGGGGGACCTTCTGGCTCTGCAACCCCCTGATGGATCCAGGGGAGGGTCGGGCTCTGCTCCCAGGGAACAGGGACAGGAGGAGAGGGAACAGCTTCAAGTTGCACCTCAGTTTAGGGAGGTTCAGGTTGGATATTGGGAATGATTCCTTCATGGAAAGGGCTGTCCATGCCTGGCACAGCTGCCCAGGGCAGGGGTGGAGTGCCCATCCCTGGAGGGATTGAAAATCCCTGTGGATGTGGCACTTGGGGACATGGTGAGTGGTGGCCTTGGCAGTGCTGGGGGAATGGTCAGACTCAATGCTCTTGGAGGGCTTTTCCAACCAAACTGATTCTGAAGATGCCACCAGGCAGGGTGTTCTGGATAAGCAGTGTGAGCCTGTAAGGGAGAACCAGTAACAGCAGGACTTGTTACTCCTGGTGTAGGGACACACCCAAGGGAGGTGGGATTGCCCTGCAGTGTGTTTAGGTGTCCTGGGTGGGAAGGGGAAGAGGCTCAGGGCAGAGGCACAAACACAACTGCTCCTTCCACCTACAACCTGAGCTGGGCTGGTCACCCCTCAACCTCAGATCTCCTTTTCATTGGGGCTCAAAGGCAAGGGATGGACAAAACTTCCAGCTCCCACAATCCAACTCCTGGCTGCAGTGATTCCACTCACAGCTGCCCCTCCTGACTACTCCTAGTCTTTAGAATAGAAATACACATTATCTCTCTCCCTCTTCATACACAGAGATGCAGATACACATCTATTTGCTGCACTCAACAAACAATTTAGGAATTAAGGAAAATCGTTTTCAGATAAGAACTTCGGGCTTATTCTAATGCTGTGAAATAAAACCTGCAGGCACAAACCACGGGGAGAAAAAAAAAGGGAAAAAAAAGGAAAAAGTGATTCACTGGGGAAGTTCCATGATGTGCAGGACAATGGGTCTTAAATCAAAGGCATACATTATCATGACTAAGCTGACAGATCTGCACTGCAATGCAGAAAGCCAAGTGATATTCCAACATCTGCACCGTGCTCAGAGAGCCAGTTCAGGCACAGCTTCCCAAAAGCAGGAAAGGAAACCCCCCCCCCAAGCTCTTCTTACCTGTTACCTGTGCAACAACTGCTTGGGAAATTCTCCGGTTGGCCAGGAAGGCTTTGATTTCCTCCTTTATCACACTGCTGTCCCTCCTACCAAAACAAAACAACAGCACACACACAAAAAGAGGGACGGGCCAGAGGTGGAAAACAGTGGGGTTATTGCCCTTTTTGAGGGGCCAAGCAGTGGGGAGGGCTGGCAGGAGAAGAGCCCAAGTGCCTCAGCAATGGACACTTCTTTGAACAAGTGTCACGTTTGATCCGAAGTACCCGAGCGGGAGGATGGATGACTCATGTCCCACATAATTCATATTAGGTGCAGCACTGCCATATGGAATGTACAAAGTTTCATTACACAGGGATGAATAAATCTCTCCTACCAGCATAAAACCCTCAGTCATAAAAACGAGGCGCAAAAATAAAAAATAAAGGATAGCAGGGGCTGCCTGGTTAGTTACCCAAATGAATTTACACACAGCAACCTCCTCCAGCCTTGCAAGGAAAAGATCCGAAGGGGAAAAGATTTTGCAGCCTCTGTCCCCAATTAGTCCCCGACTTCAGTCCTGGTTTTGCACTGAATGCACTGAGGTATTTATATGATTTTTACAAGGTCTGCACAAGCACCTCAGGAGGGGCTAAAATGGTGCTGAAAAGAAAATAAACTGGAGGTTGCACAGGGACTGTGATACACAGCAAATTTCAACTACAAGAAACATATATTTTGCCCTCCTCTCCATCCCTCTCTTCCTGAGAAGGGCAGGCAATTAAAACCAGCCTTTATTAGGCTTTATTATTTGGTCATTTCCCTTCTCCCCTCACAGCACCATTCAAAGCAGACTCGAGCTTGCAAATCTAAATGCAAAATAAATGCCATGTTGTGGGTTCATTTTTATTTCTGTCCCCAACACTCATCTTCCACATGCCTGCAAATAAATGTAATTTCAGCTGAAATAAGCACTAAAAGCATTACCTGAGACTTATTGCCCAGGAACCCAAAACTCCACGGAATGACTAAACCTCAGCCATGGGAACCTGGCACATTTCTGTACCCACCAACACCCTGGAGATGCCAGGGAATGAGGGGCAGCAGCTTGTCTTACTGCTCACCTCCAACCCTCTCCCTCAAAAGCCACACCTTTACCCCTGAATCTCCAAACACATTTCCATCCTGCAGCTTAAGGACCCCAGTTCTCTCATAAGGTACTTCATGAACGTTGATTTCTTTTTGGGGGAAAAAGAAGGCATTTCAACATTATGACCAAAAGTGTTTTGAGACATTTGGCCTTTCCTCTTCTTTCTTTTTGCTCTCCAAGCCCACTGACTCTGACTTTCATCCTCAGGAGTATAATCCCCTCCTTTCATCTCTGCCTGAAAAAAGAAGCTGCCAGAAGTAAAGGAAGGTCAGGCTAGGGGAAAAAAACCATCACCCAACTGGCTCTCACTGAAACTTCTGCTCTTCTTTACTCATCTGTGTTTTCCTCCAGCACCCTGCAGCCTGTGCAAATCCCTACCACAAATTATGAACAGGCAAGATCCCTGCAGATCCCACTGGAAAGCACAGAGCAATCCTAACAGGATTCCTTGCTCTCCCTCTCTTTGGAAGGAATTACAATGGGCATGATGAAGCAGTGGAGGAGTTGGGTGAATTGACACTGGGTCAGAACTCTTCTGAATAAAAGCAAGGGGGAAAAACCAGTGCACCACCATCAATTCCCAGTTTTTGGGACAGCATGGGAAAAAGGATTCCAACAGTGAGACCATGGGATCCCCACACAGGGTCAGGGGGAGGTTCTGGGGTGGTGACCCTTGGGGAGGAGGGAAGAGCCCTAAAGCAGCTCCTGTTCCAAAAATCACTGAATCCTCATGGAACGGTTTGGGCTGGAAGGGACCTTTGAAGGCCACCTAGCCCTGACATAAACAGAGGTGTCTTCAGCTCGATGGGGTTGGTCAGAGCCCTGACCAACCTGCCCTTCAGTGTTCCCAGGGATGGGGCAACCCGTGCTAAATAGATGATAAGCTCCTTTCCTGGACAGGTTTCCCAATCAGATCACTAAGGTATGGAAAAAGGCTGTTAGGGTGGAGAATTCCTTGAGTCTGGGAGGTGAATCATCCACTACACCCTCTATCCCTAATAATTTCACTACTGGTTTACTGAACTAACCACTTCTCCTTCTGTATTGACCTTTCCTCCACTGAAATTTGGAGGAAAATGCTGCGAGATGGTGCAGAACACCCAGATGCTCTTGACATATAATCTGTGTCCGAGGACATTAACACATTCATAGCTGCTCTGACAAGATCTCATCTCCAGTGCAAGGGCAGGAGAAAGAATAAAATCTCACCATCCACCCTCTTAATTTTGCCATGAATGGAAGAGAGAGGTCACATTTTAGCTGGACCCTGAATCTTCTCCCATCTCAGTCATGGTTCAGTCTGTTTAGTTTAAAGTGACGTTTTCCCACTTCCAACACACACCTCCCACCCCGCCCCTCCAACCATCTCCCAGAGACCTCCACCAACCTCATCAGCTCCTCCACTTTGTCATCAATGTCCAGGTCCTCCTCGGAGGCCTCGAAGCTGTAGGACCTCTGGGCCAGGCTGTTTGCCAGGGGGTACCTGGTGGGCGACATCTTCCCGTTGAAGGCAGCCAACCTGTCGTTGCTCTCCCTGCCGTTCTGGTTCGTAGTGCAAGGCTGTGGGGAGGTGTCATAACTGTTGCTGGGGGACGGGGACATCCCCGAGTGCTGGGTCTGTGTGGAGGCTGTGGCCGTGGAGGACGAGGCCGGGACGTTGTTGGTGCTGTTGCTGTAGGACCCTCCGCCCCCGTAGCCGGACCTCCTGCCGAATTTGTCACTATGCTCCTGGTCGAGGCGATCCAAGGTTTCCAGAGCGTGGAGGATCTCATGCCTGGTCATGCCCGTGCGTCTCAGGCGCTGCAGAAGGTCGATCTGCTCTATGGTAAATCTTGGCTCGTCCGTGTAGTGAGACATGGTTTCCAGCAGGCTGAGAAGGAGGGGAGAGAGGAGAGCAAACACTTCAGCCCACTCCGTGGCACGTGGGAAGGACTTCACACGCCTCAAAGGTCAGTTCTGGTCCTCCAGACACCTTCAGACACACACATGGCAGAGCTGGCACCTCCAAACCACCTCAGCAGGCAACCCCCCAAAAATGCCAGTCTCACAAAGGGCTTGTATCCCCTTTGGAGTGCTCAAGCAGAATTTCCCTCTTCTCCTGGCCTTCCCTACATCAACCTTGCAGTTTGCACCCTTTTCCTTTGGATAAACCACTGCTACAGAGACAGTGGTTGCTCAGTAATTAAGGCTACAACTTGATTTCCCACCAAATTCTGCCCCCATTTACCCAGCAGGCCGAAATCCCAGACTCCAAAAAGTGTTCGGTCGAGGCCAGGGGTTGAGTTTTTCTGGAACTTCTGGAAGTTTGAACCAGCTACGACGTGAGATTTATAAATCTCAACTCTTTCAAATCTTAACTACAAAGAGTCCAAGTTGCCCTAACTTTTTGTTGCTACCTTGAAAAAAAAGGAGAAGAACATAAAAACAAGCAGAGCGCAGATTCTAGTGGCCTGTAGGCCCCGAGTTGATTTGACTGAAGTGCCACTTCTGAAGGTGGATTTCTGAAGTTGGGAACTTTTGAACCTGGAATGCTGTCGCAGATCTCCTGCCCTGACAAGGAAAGTGCAGCACATCCAATTACTCCTGAGCTTTCATTTAAAGAAACGAGTCTTCAGCCTTTTCCCCCTCCAAAGGCAGCCCTCTCATGGAACTCAATCATCGGTGGTGGCTCATCAAAAGCATTTTTAACTCCTCAACTTCCCAAGGTGCCACAACAATGAACAAGTGTTTGCTGCAAAGCCCAGAAATGGAACTGAAAGAAAATCACAATATGCTCCCTTAATTTCTTTTCTCTCCTAAGTGTCCTCACAAACAACAAGATCACCTCCTTCAGAGCTCTAGATCTTGAGAAGAATGGATGGCAGGTGGAGGGCAGACAGAACCTGGCAAGGACAACCAAGGCATTTTCCATCCTTCTCGTGAATCTGCCTTCTCCTGAGTCAAGGGTTTATTACAGTTCCTGCAGGAGAGCAGGGTGAGGAGATCACTCAAACTCCAGGAGACGTGACAGACCTAATGTACCATTCCTTTGAGCCAGAGCCCTCAGGAAAGGCAGAGAAGAATTCCAAGGAACCAGAATTCCAAGGACCCAAGAAAGGGATGATGGTTGTCCCCCTGGTGTGGGATGTTCCAGGCACAGGGCTGCCTATTCCTCTCCACGAATTTTGAGGATCATTCCTCATGTCCATCTCTGCACTGGCACAGAGAAGGTCTCAACAGGAGGCACAGGGTGACTAGAGATCTGCAACATGGGTGTGGCCAAGCGGCCTTGGGGCTGAAGAACACTGAGAATTGTCTTGCTAAGTAGAGTTGGTGCTTGAGTGTAGCTGTGCAGATGTGATCCTACAAAGCCAGGGTGCACAAATCCACAAAAATTCCATTTGCAGCCTGGGAAATACAGAAATGAGGAGAAGGTCCCATCTTTGGCCTCCTCAAGCAACTAGTGAACAACTTTCACTGTTTTGTGGGAGAAGGAAGCAGGAGGACAAGACAAGGGGATGACTCCCATCCAAAGGGATGACTTCCCATCCAAGGGAGAAGGAAGCAGGAGGACAAGGCAAGGAGATGACTCCCATCTAAGGGAGAAGGAAGCAGGAGGACAAGGCAAGGGGATGACTTCCCATCCAAGGGAGAAGGAAGCAGGAGGACAAGACAAGGGGATGACTCCCATCCAAGGGGATGACTCCCATCCAAGAAAATGCCTGTGTGAGAAGATAGACAGACCACACCTCCTTAAGTGTCTCCACAGGAATGTGCTGTCCTCTGGACAATTGATTGCTGAAAACGTTCAGGGCATTTTAAATTTGAGAAGACAAACCCCCAGCTTATTCAGGTCCAGAAGTCAGGGCAGGCAATGCAGGAGTGCACCAGCCACTCACTGGAGCGGTAACACCCACGGTTTGGAAGTGGCACCTCAGACTGGGGCGTTCTGAGCTCGACAAGGAGCATTTGGGAGCAGACACCGGGTTCTGGTCGGGTCTCTGGGGCAGGCAGGGCTGCTCCATCCTCTCCTCCAAGCTCTGGGAGAGGTGTCACACTGCCTTAAGGACTCATCCCAGGCTGTGACAGCTCTGAGCAGCACCATGTTCAAAGAGAAAAGCTCCTCAGACATCTGGCCTCGAGGTGGTTTTCACTGGATATGTCAACTCACCCTTCCTTAGAGACAAACCTGCTTTGGGCATTTCTCACCCATATTTCTTGTGTCACCATTTCCTGGGTCATTTATCTGCCAACACCAAGTTTCAGGTGCTTTGTTGAACTGGAGGATTTAATGAGTCAGAGCCTCCATCCAGAACTACCTTTACTCAAAATTCCTCCTTTACAGACTCTTCAACGTTTAATACCTGAACACTGGTTATTTAGTTTAATCTCCCATGTGTCACAGATGCAGAAAGCCAAAACTTTTGTCCTTCTGGCCCTGTGAACCAAAAAACTCACATCTGACAAAAACAAGACTTTCCAGATGGATTCAAAAAGGCTCAGCAACACAGAACTTATTCCACAGAATCATGGAATTAATTACAGAATGGTTTGGATTGAAAAGGAACTTAAAGATCATCCAGTGCCACTCCCTGCCATGGGCAGGGACACCTTCCACTAGCCCAGGTTGCTCCAAGGGAATCCAGCCTGGCTTTGGACACTCCCAGGGATCCAGGGGCAGCCACAGCTTCTCTGGGAATTCCATCCCAGTCCCTCCCCACTCTGTCCATGGCCAGTGATTCCCTTTAAAATTTGGGTGTGATTCCTCATTTGCCTGAAGTGGCAGGGCTCAGCTCCTGGCCCCGGGTTCCCAGGCCAAATTAATCTCCTTTAGTGAATTACACATCATCATTTAGTGAATCCCAAGCACCCTTTAGTGAATTACAGCTAATGAACTGCAGTGTTCTCAGAGGCAGGAGCACTGGTTGACCTTCCGTTGCACGTGGCTGGGTGTGGGAAAGTGCTCTGGCCTCAATTTGTCCCATTTTGGGGCAGCAGGGATGTGCATGTGCAGGAATTTCAATTCACAAAGGCTGCTGGGCAAGGGTCCCCTGTGCCCTGAAAATAAGATATTCACTGATTCCCAACCTGCATTCTGGAGTGCTGTGCAGAAAGTCATCTAAGAGTAACAAACCCACTGTCAAATCGACTCAGTTATTCTGTGTTTAACACAAACACGGGCAAAACGCTGGTAATTTGAAAAAAACCCCCACATTAAAACTAATTATCTGTCTGTCCAGAGGATTATTCCAGCCTTCCAACCCTTTTAGGGAACTTTTGGGTAATTTTTGAATGCTTCAAAGATAAGAACAGCACACTCAGAGCATCTCCCTGCTGGTCTCACTCCTGTCACATACAGATGCCCCAACTGCCTTGCTTGTATTTACACACTCAGCATCTATTTTATTTGACACAATTCCCATTGCTCTGCTTGATTTGGAACTTCTACTCCCATTTTCACTGCACAACCATGAGATCTAGAAATGATGCTCTTATGCATTTAGAACTGGAGTGACTTTTGTGTATTTAAAACGACTTGCAGGAACTTGGAATTTTCCGTCAAAAACCCAAACCAAATATTGCAAAACGTGGAATTACTGAACGTGCTCCAACATTGCCAACTATCTACGGCTTTTTAATGAATAACTACAGCAACATTATTTCAGGCTGTTACTCCAGCAGGGCTTTGGTTATTTTGCCTTTTTGAAGTATTTTTAATGAACTTACCCTGTTTAAAGATCAATTTGCAAAGCAGTTAAGTAAATCAGCCATTTTCGAATCCTCATAATTTCATTCACCTCATTAATGAGTGGATATTCTCCTTCACTTCATCCCCCCCACCCTGCTGGAAGAGCCTCTTATCCTCCTGCTCTCCTCTGGCTGCCTGTAATTCAATTTGTTTCCCCCTCCTTTTCCTTGGGAAATACAATCAGCTGCAAAAGGAGCAAAATGACACAGAGACAGAGCAGAATGGTTGGGGGGTGCAGGAGAAAATAAAGGTGGAGAATACTTTGAATTTAGTGTATAATCACTAATTTTATCTGCTGATTAAACACCAAAACCCTCACCATGGGCTGTCCAGTTTCCTTGGGGAGATACCTGCAAAAGAGAGCCAACCACTGGAGAATGGCCATGGTGTTTTATTCCCTTAAATCCTGCAAGCAAGACCTCTGCAAAGTACTACTGAGGCTCCAAATTTAAGGGACCAGTTTTTTAATGACTGAATCTTGCCCTTGAAATGGAGTTTATTTAGGTCCTGACAGGGTCTCAAACTTAAGTACATTCCTTAGGTGAAGTTGGCAGCCACATCCCATGGGAAGATGGGAAAATGGCCCAATCCCACCCACTCCCTCTTGCTACCTCTAAAGCATTAAAACTTGAAGCTCATCTTCCATGGCTTGTCCAAAAACAACCTGAGGTACCAGAATATCACGCTGAAGGGAGGACTATGATGAGCTCAATAAAAAAGAGTTCATTTTCCCTCTGAAATCCAGAGATATAAACTCCCCAGCAGGTCTCACCCAGCCAGATGCAGCATCACCCCCTCCCTTCTAAAGGGATTTGCTGGAGTAAAGGCTGTTTTAGAGGCATAAAGTGCTCTCAACAATTCTGCTTCTCCTTGTCATACCACCAAGATTCATTTGCCCTCTTCTTTTATGAATTCCACCCTTTGGATCTCCCACTCTGCCAGTCCTGATCTCCACTGTGGGTACGTGGCCAGACACAGAGGTTTTCTCTTCCCTTATTTTCCCACATCTCACACAGCAAAGTAAGGGCGGACACATCAAGGGTTTCTCACCTACTCTCACAGCCCAAGCCCACGCAGACACAGGAATCATTTAGCCAGCACTTAACTTTCTAGGTGATGGAACACAGCAGAATAATCCCATAAAAACAGCTACGAGCTGAGTCCATGTCCAATTGAACTTGCAGAAGTTCAAAGCAATTCAATTACCCGTTTGGGAATAAGGCCAGACACCAGCCTTAACACCTCTAACACTTGAGAAAATGGCTCTGGACTCTTTAATGATCACAAGAAATCACTTTTTCCACTCTTCTACTCACTGTAGATGAGCAGGAAGTACTCCAGCACCACTGAGGAGATGCTCTTCTGCAGAGGTCCTTCTCCAATTCCCATTAAAATTCACTGCTTTATCTAATAAGCAAAGCTCAAGACTTACAAAACCAGTTGTGCTTTTCGATATAAGACCTATATTTGATATAATCTGCATAATATGGATGTGGGCAAGAGCCAAAGCGTTCAGAACAGGATCCTAAGTCTGGTAATTGGTTTAAGAATGATTCTGATAAAGTCCCATCAGCTGGGGCGAGCAGGATGGGGAGAGATGCCAACTTCTGCCCTCCTTTGATATATGGCACAGGGCAGGACCCCTCCTCTGTGAGCTCTGATCCAGCCAGCAGGCAAAAATGGGTATTAGGGATGGCACTGCTACTCCCAAAGCAATATCATTTGCTTATCAACCACTCTGCCCTTCAACAGCCTAATTCCCAGGAAGTCCAGCTCCAGAGGCTTCCTATCAGAGAACCAGGGGCTGCAAAGAAACTCCACTTCCAGCTGCACATTCTGTTCATTTTTAAACCATGTTCTGTGTTATCCAAGCTTATTTCCCTCTCCATACGTATTTAGAAGATCCAAGGACCCGAGCAAAGTTCTATTCAGTCCTCCTTCCTTTTCTACACAGGATCTCAGAATGGTTTGGGTTTGAAGGGGCCTTAAAGATCACCTTGTTCCACCTCCCTCACTAGACCAGGTTGCTCAGGGCCTCATCCAGTGTGGCTCACCCACCTTTTGGCACCCTGAAGGATGCAGCTGGTTCTTCCAAGGTGCTCAGTGAGCTCCAAGCAGAGCTGCTGACACCTATCACAAAATAAATGCCACACACACGTCCCAAGACTGTGGCCCTCCCAGTGCAGCTCCATGGCACTGCTGGAAGAGAATTGGGACACTTAGGGCAGAACACTACCCAGTCTTCTGAACTCCAGGCTTTGGCCTTTTCTGTTCTTACTGAACAAGTGAATCTCCTGTAATTCAGAGGGTGGGGAGGTCCTGGCACAGGCTGCCCAGAGAAGTTGTGGCTGCCCCATCCCTGGAAGTGTCCAAGGCCAGGTTGGATGGGGCTTGGAGCAGCCTGATCCAGCGAGTGGCATCCCTGTCATGGCAGGGAGGTTGGAATGAGGTGATCTTTGAGGCCCCTCAAACCCAAACCATTCTGTGATTCACATCCAACACAAATATTTCAGGAAAGCCCGAAGCTTTGCGCCGAATAAAGCAAAGCTGCCTTTAAAACAGGGGCTGTGCCATGAATTGTGGGGCACAACAGAGGATTAAGGATCTGACTCATCATTTACACTCCTCAGTTCCAACTCCAGTGTTTGCAGTGCAGTTGTACCCGTTTCAAGAGAGAGAGGGGGAAAAAACCCCTCAGGCTTGAAGTGCTCATCATGTCAGCGCACACAGAGCCCTCCTTACCCACACATTGCCATAATCATCTCCTGCAGTCGCATCTCTGGGCTCTGATTTCCCGAAAGGACTCTCCTCCCATTGAGCCTGATTCACAAACACAGCGCAATCCTTGTAATGACTGCTCTCCTCCCAGGGAAATGAGAGCCTGGCGCTGCAGCAGGCAGGGAAATCAGGCTGCTCCGGCGTCACAGGCTCTGTTTAGGAATGCAAACCAGCGGCTCGGGAATGCAGAGCTCTGCCACACGCCTCCCATCCAAAAGGGGGCCAATTAATAAGAGCAGCCGGGAAGTTCTGAAAATAAAAGCCACCGTAATCAAATACTCACCCGCTCCGCCACTGAGAGGAGGCAGGCTGGGAGCGGAATATCAACACATCGCTCCTCCAGGAGGCTCCCAGTTCCCCAGCCAGGGAAAGAGCCCCGAGCCACCAGTGCCACACGAGCTGCTCTCCCACCCCAAGCCTCTGGAAGGGGTTTTTAGGGATGCTGCCACGATCCGAGCACACCCAGCGGTCGTGCCGCTGACTCCGCTCGGGGTGAGCGAGTTCCTCTGCTTTCCATCTTTGGGGGAGAGAGAGACAACTGGGCATTGATCTTACAAGGCAAAAAACACAATATAAACGCCAATTATCGCCATAATCCAAGTCTTACAAAAGGGACTGACCTCTGACTAAGCACAGGGCTGGCAGCCAGACACTTCTGAATGCTGCTCGAGGCACACACACTGATTCACACCGCCACCTTATCTGTCTAACCCTAACCTTCCCCCCTTCCAAAATCTGGGGTTCCTGCCATGGCTGCAATTGGACAGCAGCAAGGCAGGGACTCAGACTCTGAGGCTGGATTCAAGGGCAGAGCGAGGGATCAGAAGGACTAACAAACAGAGAGGAAAGCTGTAGTGGCAGCTGAGTGTTGAACCGGGGCCCAAAGCCCAAACCCGTGCCAAGAGCAAGGAGGAGCTCTTGGATTCGGGAGCCAGAGACTAAACTTTGGATATATAAGCTCTGTAACAGAATCAGGGCAGGACTTTTGTGCTGGAGTTACAGCAAATCTCACCAGCACACCGAAATCCTGCCTTTAACCCACATGAAGAAACCCAGAGTCAGTGACAATAAAACTGGCACGTGGGCCTGACCTAAACACCAGAGTGGCCCCATCCCTGGAAGTGCCCAAGGGCAGGTTGGACAGGGCTTGGAGCAACCTGGGATAGGTGGGATGGGATGAGCTTTAAGGTTCCTTCCCACCCAAACCATTCCAGGATGGTGTGATAAATCACGTACTTCCAGCTGTCAAGATTACACCTATAAGGCTGTTTTCTGCCTCCTCCTCCTCCATCTCCCCTCAGAACTGCACCAATCCTTTATTAAAATCCAGGGAGAATCTCCAAACTCTTCTCCATCCATTCTGCCAGCTGGGGTATCTAAACACTTGAAACACAGAAGGTCCCTGTGAGGCAGAGAAGTAAAATTACCCAATTTTTGCAGCCAAGAACATCCAGAGAGGGGCTGGACTTGAGACAAGACAAAAAGCCTTGGTGAAAGTCACCCAGGAATTCTGCAGAGAGGCAGAGCCAGTGCCTGGCCAAACTCTGAGTGTTTCCTCACCACACAGGGTCCATCTACAGCACCAGACAGGATAAGGTGTAGGACAAGCTTCAAGCAGAGCCACCACCAGCATTTCCACCATCTCTTCCACACATGAAGAAAAAGAGACACTCAAGCCTTTCAGTCACTTTTGCTCTCCCTGAGGATCCATCCCCAGCAGTAACAACCAAAACACTTCCCTGACAGAGAAATTGGTTACCTCAGAAAAATGAAATCCAAACCCAGCAAAGGGCTGAACCTCACCTACTCCTGACTTTGTGCTGGACTGCAAAGGAAACTGTTTTCCACTAAAAAACAGTTTGCAAGTGTAGTTTTACTGGCACAGCCCTAGTGAAGGCAGAGACTACATTTGGAGAACAACTCAGGAACAGATAACAGTGTCTCCTTGAAGAATATAAATCATAGTGGCAAAAACATGGGCTTTTGGCCACAGCTGCTTCCATACCAGAGTCTTATTTTAGTTAAAAGCACTTCAAAAAGAAACAAATGTCCTAATTAATGCTCTTAAAGCAACAATCATCTCTTTGTCTAGTCCAGACCTGAACTAGGGAAATGTCCTCTTGCATGACATAGAGAAGACCCATCAACATCCTGCACTGCCAAGGCCACCTCTGCCCCATGTCCCCAAGTGTCACATCCACACGGCTTTTAAATCCCTCCAGGGATGGGAATCCACCCCTGCCCTGGGCAGGAAAACCCTTTTGGGGAAGAAACTTTTCCACTCAACCATATTTTTATTTTAGTTCCCTTTCAGAGTGGCTGTGAAGCCCTGAATTAACTCATCTGGTTCATCTTAAAACCAAGAGCTCAGGCTGGACACTTTAAATTAAGGAAGCTTAAAAAGCCAACTGAACATTCCTAAAGCCACCAACCATTTACACCACACCTTGTCAGTGAAGACACAGAACGAGCTGAGCTTTCTTTCATCCAGGTTTAATTGCCATGGTTTGTGCCACATTTCAAGGGCACTGCACAGTTTCAGCTCAACCTGTGGTGATTTTATTTTCTAAGCCACTGCCCTTCAACTTGTGTGCTGACTTGGAGCCTCCACATACTCATTTTTTTTCCCCTCTATCGTTTTCCCTCCATGATGACAAGGCTTCAATCTAGTCCTTTTCCATCTGCATTACTCACCCTGATTTTCTTCCCCCTCCCAAGGCTTTTACTCACTCCCCAGACAGCCCTGTCATTGCTGGCAATTAAGACCCACGAGCACCAGCCTGATAATTCAGGTGAACCTCAGGTGACGGCGTTGCAACCGTCTGGTTCTCTCAGAACTCACATTTTGAGGGATGCAAAACACCCTGGTGTGGCCACAGCTCACTGCTAACACATATTAATTAATCAATACTGCCACGAGCCCATGAAGCACAAAGTTAATTACTCCCATTGTAGTTATGGAGAACCCAAGAGGGAGAAACTTGTCTTGGCTACAGGACTTGGTTTTGGATAAAATGACTAATTCTTGTGAGCCCAAAATCAGGAGTCCTGTGTTCACACCATGCTTTAAACTCCTGCTGGGTGCTGATTCTCATCCAGTTTCCCTTCATCTCTTACCATAGCAGTTTAAAAACTGCTCAATCTTTGTCTTATTCAGTATTTAAGTAAAAACTTCTAAATTTATTTTTTAAGGCTCCATTTTCTCCTTTCCCCTTCACGATCCCACTTATTCTTTTTTAAAGATATCTACAGTATAATCTAGTAACTTTATACCTAAATGGGGTCACTTGGGCCCATTCTTCTCTAATTTAATACTCTCTAATCCCCTCCAAACAGGTTCAACCCCAGTTTTCCCTCAGCCACAAACTGTTCACCTCTACTTCCACTGCACCCTCAGTGACCATTTGAACTGCACAGACACTGGAAAAAATCGAGACTGCTGCCCTGCTGGAAGGTGGCAGCTGATCAACAGGGCAGAAAACAGGGCTCAAATCCAAGCACAAGGAACTCAAAACAGGTAATTCCCACTTTGGGGAAAGCCTGACACAGAGTTAGAGCTGTCAGAGTGTCCTTGTGCTCAGGGGATGTCACCTGAGACCCCTGTGCCAACTCTGGGTGAGCAGTGTGACAAAGGTGCACAGTGGCCTCACCTCCACAGCCCTTTCCTGCCGTGAACCAGATCTTTACAACTTCAAGTGATGGTTTTAATACTGAAATCCAACATATTTCCAGCTAAAAGAATGGAGAGGAGGTGGCTCAGGGGACTGGCATCAAGGCAGGGAACCACTTGTTTTGAACAGGTTAAGCCACCAGCAATAGAAAATAACTCATTAATGGCTGTATCAAGAAGGCTTTTTGAAATCCACTGCAGTGTGGTTTCCAACAAAAAAACCCCTGGCAGCCTTATTTTCTGCTGTGACTCCCTCTGCAGAAGGCTGTGACTGCACTGCCACTTGCACTGTGATGAGGACAAACCTTCATCCTTGAAATGACCCCCCTGGGCAAAGGTGGCTGCATTGACAAACAGCCCAGTGTCTTCCCCCCTGTTCTGTAGCCATAGTTTGTCTTCCCAGCTCAGCCTGACAATCCAAAGG
>JAWWEW010000112.1:113425748-113439784 GCA_035583185.1 Anabacerthia variegaticeps
GGCTCTCAGCTCTCCCTGGATCCTTCCCTTCTCCAGGTGACCCCCCCAGCTCTCCCAGCCTGGCTCCAGAGCAGAGGTACTCCAGCCCTGCAGCATCTCTGTGGCCTCCTCTGGGCTCTCTCCAGCAGCTCCATGTCTTTCCTGCACTGAGGATCCCAGGGCTGGAGGCAGAACTCCAGGTGGAGTAAAGGGGAAAAACCACTTGCCTCAAGATCATCAAGTCCAAACATCTCCCAGCACTGCCAAGGCCACCACTGACCTGTGTCCCCAAGTGCCACATCCACATGGCTTTGAAACCCTTCCAGGGATGGGGATACTGTGGTTTAAACCTTTGGGTTTTTTGCTTTTTTTCCCTCATGAGGAAACTCACGACCTTCCAGAGCAAGAGGCTGGGCTGAATGAGCCTTCCCAGAAGGAGCAGCTCTCAGCTTTGGCCTCCAGCAGTCCTGGGAGGTTCCAGCCCATCAACACATGCCTTCTCCCACCCAGACATGGCCAAGGAGAGATGGGTCTTTCCAGGGAGGGGACTGGAAGCTGCCACTTCCAAAACAAGCCACTGGCCCACATGGAACTGTGTCTTCCTCTCCAGGAAGGGTCACCAAGAGCAAGGGCACAGGCGAGACGAGTGGTCCCAGCAGACCATGACAGGTCACGTCCTGTGGCCTGGGAGAGAAACAGGGGCACCAAACCTCTGATGGATGGGAGGGACAAACCCCCAGGTCCATCAGAGCCACCCAGCCCACACCCTTCAGCTTCTACACCAAACCTCTTAACTGCATTTTAAACATGTTCCCCCAGGCAGTCACAAAAAATATGAGATCATGCCGTTGACTTCGTGCCAAATTTCAACACAGAGAGCTGGTTTGTTTTCCAAAGAGGAACAAATCAGACTTAAATATATACAAACTTTCTGAAGGTCAGAGAGGCTAATGATAGAGGACTGGATTCCTCAGAGAAAGAGCTGCTTCCAGGGCAAGGAGTGTGGAAGAGGCAAAGGAGGAAACCCAGAAAGGAAAGAGAAGATCACCTTCCATCATCATGGAATGCGGGATTAAAACTGGGAGATTAAAACTGGAACATGAGATAAGAGAGGCAAAGAAAAGGCAGGAGGGTGGTACCAGTAAGAGGAAGGGAAGATGGAAAGAGTGGTATGTCCTAAGTGAGGAGCCATCAGCATCTGGACCACATTTGGGATGTGAACAGAGCAGGAAGAGGAGCTTTTCCAAGAGACTCCAGATCTGTGAATGCAGACAGGGGATTTCAGCAGAGAGCTCATGAAAAAATAGGGAAAATTCTCTGGTTTTGCCACCTTAAAGGTTGAGCTGGCTTTTATTACACTCAGAATGCAATCCCAAAGTGTCCCAGACTGAGCCAAGCAGGAAGGAAGGACAGGGAATCCACAGCTCTGCCTTGGGAGAGTTCCAGGGAGTTCCAGGGGCAGGGGACACAGAAGGGACCACCAGGGACTGGCCATGGCTGAGAAGGGGCATAAATAGTCCTTGACTCACATTGGTCTAAAGTTCAGGGGCACAGAAATGCCTTCCCCACCCCCAGGCACATGGAAAGTTTGAAGCTGAAGTGTTTCTGGAGTTTAAGGGCACAGCAGAGAAGACAAGCCTGTCATTCCAGTCCAAAAAATTCCATCCCAATCGACATGGTTTCCAGCACCAGCAACCCAGGAGTCTGAAATGAGGGATCAATATCCCTCTTCCCCTTCTAGCCCAAACCAAAGCAGCCAGGGCAGGTATCACCACTGCCTGCAGAGACAGGCAGGTAAGAACTCACAAACCTTTGCCCTCTGCCCATTATTCATTAAATAAATTATCTGCTACCACAGGGAAAACACAAGCAGCTCCCCTTCCTATGGCTGGGACAGACCATAAAGAAAGCAAAGAGTCACTATTAATATGGAAATCATGGCTGCAGTTGTAGAATCAGATGTAATGAACAATCTTGTCCCCAGCTTAAGTTGCTATAAAGGCAGCTTAAATTTACAATGGATGAGTCCTCGTGGCAATCTGTTTTTCAGATATTAAAAATCTCATTTTCTCCGTGCCAAGGACAAGTGGAAGTGTGAAGCACTGGAGTATCAACTCTGCATTTGTCTCACTTGACATGAAATCATTCTCATTTGAGTTCCGATTTTTAATACATTCTTGGGATCCACTTCAGTTTTCTTCATTTCTCACTGTATGCAATTAAATGTTTTGAAGCAGAGTTCACCCTGATCCACAACGCCCTGCAGAAGCAAGGAGAAAGTCACTTGGTAAAGATGAGGCTGATATCACTTATTTGGAAGAGGAATTCATTTTCTCTTTTAATTTCTGAGTGACTCACATAGTAAAAAAAAAAAAAAAAGAAGAAAAAAGCCATCACTTTTTATTTCACTAATACCTTCCTTTGTGAGTTCTTAAAAAGGGCTTTACAAGTAACACATTAAAAGCTTTTGTCCTTGGGGAAGACAAACATCATCACTTTGACACGAGTAAAACATGGAGAGAGGGGCTGAATTCTTGGCTCAAAGCCACCCAGGGCAGGCCCAGTGGCTGCACATGGAACCTGCCTGGGGACACTGCAATTGTCATACCAGCCACCGAAATGCAGAACCACCAAGTTCCAGCCCTGCTGATAAACCTGATGCATTGCATGGTGAAGAAACTGAGCCCAAAGAATGAAGTTCTACCACTGCTGAACTCCCAGTAAAGGCAGATTCTCAAATCATGCAGAATTACAAACCAATCCTCTCCCAGAAATATCAAAAATTTCAAACTTCAAGTCTTCTACTCAATGTACAGCTCAAGATCTGTAGGACTTGTCAGGTCTTCTGGGTGTGTTCACGTGTGTACACACGTGCCAGGGGAGGGTCAGGTTGGACACCAGGAGGAATTTCTTCATGGAAAGGCTGGTCAGGCAGGGAGGTTTGGAGTCCCCATCCCCAGAGATGTCCCAGGCAGGACTGGATGTGGGCTGGGTGACAAGGTGGGCATCAGGCACAGGGTGGACTCATTCCAACTGGATGATCTGAGGAGTCCCGTCCAATCTAAATGACTCTGGATTCTCTGGGCTTCTCTACACTGAGGCCAGCATGAAGTAAAACTGTCACCTGGCTTCACTCCTGCCCAGAGGACACCTTGCCTTAGAACCAGCAAGGGACCAAGGATCCATCCAACTCTAGTTCATCCTGGTGATTAATCACCTTCTCCATTACAAATTTGTGCTTGATTCCTCCTTTGAATGTGTCTGGCTTCAGACTGCAGACAGCAGCCTTCCTTTGCCAGCTCCAAGGCCTTTATTCCTGGGAGCTCTTCAGACAGGCTGTTATTTACCCAGTGCTTTTAAAGCTCCAGGTACTGCATTTGTATCCAAACTCAAAGATAAACTCATCTGGGTGCACGCACAAAAGTAGGACTGGTGTCCAAAATACTAACGCTAATCTAGGACTCTTTAGCCCATTTTCCCAAAATAGGCCTATTAGGGAGAAAAAAAAAAAAAACAAGTGAAAAAAGGTTCTGCCATATGACTTGAGGGTGTGTTTCACTTGTGCCCTGGGAGCAAGGTTAGGGACCTTCTCTGAGCCCTTCTCCAAGCACTGCCACCTCCTGAGCACTGCTGAGCAGTCACTGCACTGAAATGCAAAGAGAAGAGTCTTCAGTCTCTGGGCTCCAACTCATTGAAATATTGCTACTGGAGATATTTAAATATCACAGAGCTCAAGGAGTGTCTGGACAACACCCTCAGGCACAGGGTGGGATAGCTGGGGTGTCTGTGCAGGGCCAGAAGTTGGACTGGATGATCCTTGTGGGTCCCTTCCAGCTCAGGATTATTCTATTCTATTCTATTCCATTCCATTCCATTCCATTCCATTCTACTCTAAGTCTAAGTCTATTCTATATTCATTTATAGTATCCTATTCTGTGATTTCCACTGAGCTGTACCTCGAGCAAGGTCTTGTGCAGACCCTCAGGAAGCTCTTGTCAAAAGTCACTGCCAAACAAACAAGTCACTGCTGGTGCTGCAGCTCCTGCCCCAAGTGCCAAGTCAAAAGGTGTGAATGGCCACAGCAAAGGTCTTCAGGGACACCTTGTGACCCTCTAATCACAGGATGTGCTGAGCTGGAAGGCACCCACAAGGATCATCACCCTTAGCCCTGCACAGGAGCATCCCCAAGAGTCACACCACGAGGCTGGAAGGGACCTCTGCAAGCCCTGTTGTCCAAGCCCTCAAGCAAGGCCACCAAAACCAGTTGCCCAGGACCATCCACGTCCAGATGGCTTTTGAGTATCTCCAAGATTTCAGACTTCATCACTTCCCTGAGCAACGTGTGCCAGTGAATTGAAAGGAGTCAAGGGATCATAGTTTCAATGAACACAAAAATCCTGGAAGAAACTGCTCAGAAGTTCCCTCCAACCAAGGCTGTTTTCACTCCTGCTGTGACTGTGTTGTTTACCAGGCCAACAGTGCAACCCAGGACAAAGCCATATTTTGGGATTATGCTGAGGGAATGCAGCAGCACCTTGTCAAGTTTACAAGCCCACAATTTTCGTTATGGCATCTTCTTCTTGGCCAGAAGTCTCAGTGAAGGGAAACCATCAGCAGAAACCTTTCTCCTTTAGAAAACACACCTCAGTCTCAGGATAAAGCCACAGCTGGTAAATGTGAAAAAAGCAAGTGAATAAATCCCTGCTTCTCTGTGCCCTGTAGATCTCCACAGAACAATCAGCCACAGATTGCAGGTCAAATCTCTCCTTTTCCCTGTCCATTCCATGCAAAAGAAACCTCCTCACCCAACCTCAGTGGGATTGCCTCCAGTGCAAAGCAGAGGCTGGGCTCCACTTTGAAGCAGACAGTGCATCCCTCTGTACAAAAAAACAGATCACAAAACCCTGAAGTTTCCCAAACTCATCCAATGCTTCCAGAAAGGCAGAAAAGTTCTGCTGTATTTGATTGGAAAGGACCCCATGTTACTCCAGAAGTCCCAGAGACACATAAAAGGCAATGCAATCCCAGTAAAAGGATGTAATTTAGTATTGCTTTGTCCTTAATGGCAGCTGGAAAATGAAATGCTGTCACCAAGTTCCATCTGCAGAGACATTCCAGCAGAGAGCCCGGGTGGTGTTTTCACTATTGCTTACAAATGAGCTTCCAACTTTAACATACACTGGGGTAGCTCCTCAATTGCTGCATGTTGTCCCCTCTAATCATGTCTAAAAACTTGCCTGGAACCAAAGGCCACACTTGACTTTGCCCTTCTGGCTAAAATGACAAGTGAATGTCGACAGTGGCAGACTGAGAGCAAGGCACAAAGCTCGGACTGGCAGGGATAGGACAGGGCTGCTACAACAGCTGCTTCCTTAGGGATCAAAGGGATTATCTCGATCCACCCAGAGCAGTTTGAGCATTAAAAAGGGGAGGAAGAGTGAGATGAGTCCAACAGGGCATAGCCAGCTGACTCCCAGGGAGCCACCACAGGCAAGACAGACCCCAAAGCAGGACTGAGCTTTGAAGCCCCTACACAACACCTTGAACTCCACATCCACCCCAAGGCACAGCCCTTCATCTGGACAAGGCTGCAGGTGGGACACTGCCAAGTCCCTGAGTCCAAGCCTGGGCCAAACATACAATAAATGAGAGGCTCGTTCAGCAAACATCCCAATTAGCACAAATTACCCTGACAGTTTTCTGCGAGGAGTGCAGAGACACAGTGACACTGGACATGCCAACTGGAACGAGGTTCCGAAGTGACTGTGAATCCACCTCCACTGTGGTTTGCTTGTCCCAGAGAGCATTCCAGAGTCTACCACGATGGCCAACCCTCAGATTCCATGCAGACCATGGCTGAGGACAGGCAGAGTCAAGAACACTAAGTAAGGGGCACTGCAGGACGTGCAACAGCTCTAAGAAATCAGAGTGTTCACCTGACTGGGCAGGCAGGGACCTTCCTTCATCCCTGACTCTCCAGGGAATCCCTCTCACCTTGGCAGATGCCACCAAACCTTCCTTAGCAGAATTCCAGACACTGTCCTTGGCACCAGGTCACTGGACAGAGGGAGATGAACTGCAAGACAGGGGGTTTGCAATGTGTCGACTGAATCAAACTTGATCTCCTTTCTGTTCAACCAGATTTTAACTTTTCCAAGGCCAAACCAGGGACCACTTCTCCAAGCTGCATTTTGGTCCATCATCTGCAGGGATGTAAAACCCTTGGCAGGCACAGAGAGCTGCTACTACACAATCCTAGGTGAGTATGAGGATGCCCAATACAAGATGCACATTCAGCTGAAGAACATACTGACCCAAAAGAAGAAAGCAGAATTGTAGCTGCCATCACCAGCACCAGGAACGGGCAGGGAAGAGAAGCAATGCCTCACAATCCTTTATTTTTGCACTGCTGCATGGCACAAAAAAGTATGAAGGGGAAAGTGGCATCACTTGATGACAGCAAATTCACTACATAAAATTTAAGTAGTATCTGTTTCAAAATAGGTTTGGGATTAAGATCATCATCCCCCTTTTCCCACAGAGCATCGTGATAAAATGTTGTACAAACAATAAACTTGGCAGGAACTTGACAAAACATTAAATGGTTGTGCTGAAAAGCCCTGTGAGCCCTCGGTTACCCCTTTCCCACCCCCCCAAAAAGCTGTGCCATGAAAGGAGAAGGGTGGCTGCCCTCTGCTCCTGGGGTGTCACAGGGCACCCAGGTGGTGGTCACTTCAGGGCCCAGGGAGCTGCCAGAGGATCTGTGTGCCCACCAGTGGAGCTGGGCGAGGGCTGGGATGTGGCAGACGTGTCCTCCCTGCAGCAGCAGCACATCAAACAAACCTCCTCGCCCCTCTCCATCCCCCTGCCCTTGGCAACCTGCTCTGCTTCACATATTGATCTGTGGCTCTGCCCTCCCCTTTGCTGCTGTCCCCTCTTCTCCCTCCTGGATGACCCCAGCTTTCATCAGCTTCACCTCCAAAGGAATCAGCCCTGTCAGGCAAACAGGCCCATCAAAGTGGTCTTTTCTCAGATATTTTGCCCGTGAGGCTCTTCCAGCCCTGCAGAGGGACATGGATCAGAACATGCAAGGGAGAGGACAAGCTTGTTGGCCAAGGTAAAGCTGCAATCTGGTGGTTTTATACCAGAGATATTTCATCTTATTTCTACCCCCTGACTAGTTGAGAGGAGACAGAGATGACCTGGGTTAACACACTGGCAGTGAAGAAAATGTTATGCTTACACTGGTGTCACGAAAATAAGTTTGTTTTTTTTTTTAAAAAAAGGTGTTTAGTGACTTCATTTCATAATTTCAGGGCTTGAGGCACTTGCTATTTGGAATAGCATCCTGTAGAATCACAGCAGTGCACAATGGTTTGGGTTGGAAGGGTCATTGAAGCTTATCTAGTCCAACCAGTCCATGGGCAGGGACACCTTCCACTAGCCCAGGTTGATCCAAGGGAATCCAACCTGACCTGGGACACTCCCAGGGATGGATCCAGGGGCAGCCACAGTTTCCCTGGCAATTCAATTCCAGTCCTCCACCACCCTCCCACCCAACAATCCCTTCCCAGTATCCCACCCAGCCCTGCCCTCTGGCACTGGGAAGCCATTCCCTGTGCCCTGTCCCTCCATGCCTTGTCCCAAGTCCCTTTCCAGCTTTCTGCAGGGCCCTTCACACACCCTCTTCAACACTTCCATCCAAATAAATACATAAAACATTCCTAAACACCTGCAAAAAGTGGCAGTAACATTCAAGCAAACATCAGCTGGCTGCCCAACCAGGACATTCCCACAGGAAGCAGAGTCACCTCTCTCATCCCAGACTGCACCCCCCAAATGGGGATCACTCGCCAGCTAAATATTATTACTCTTGCAAAGACCTTCTCCTGCTTAACATATTAGCAGGGATTTATAGGAGTGAGTGTCTGGAACACTGCTTAACAATGCTAATAGCAGAGTTCCAAGAAATCAGTAGTTTGGCAATTACAAATCCAGCAATCCAGGCTGAAATATGTGCTCACTCTCGCTAAACCTGTAATCCGAGTTCCCTCTTTCCTTTTTTTTTTTTTTTCCCCCTCTCCATAATAAGTGGTTTAAATTTAGTAGGAATGAATCACTTGCTGCAGGTTTGCTCCCTTTGGTTGTTTCATTTCTTTTCTTGGAATCCATCCTGGATGACACCTAATGGGAAGGCTGGAGGTGGGAAGGTAGAATGTGGCTTCCTAAAGGAAAGCTAGTCCGTTACAAGCAGCCTCTTCCCAAATTTTGTTGTAGGGTAAGGACCTCCATAACTGGGCAATTTCCTCCTGCTTTAATAACCAGCAGGGCAGACACACACCCTGCCAGGGTTCTGGTGATACTTTTGCTCTAAGCTGGGTCCACAGAAAGAGCCATCCCACGTGGTCTTAAGACACGTTCCATTCCCAAATGGGCTGTTCTGGTAACACGGGCACAGAATCACAGAATTACTGAGGTTGGAAAACACCTCCAAGAGCACTGGGTTCAACCTTTGACTGGTCACCACTTTGTCACCCAGCCCAGTGCCACGGCCAGTTGGTCCTTAAACATCTGCAGGGATGGGGACTCCACCACCTCCCTGGGCAGCCCCTTCTGATCCTGACAACCCTTTGAGTGATGAAATTCCTCCTGACGTCCAACCTGCCCCTCCCCTGGCACAGCCTGAGGCTGTTCCCTCTTGTCCTGTTGTCCCTTGTTCCCTGGGAGAAGATGCCCATCCCCAGCTGGTTCCACCCTCCTGTCAGGGAGTTGTAGATCCAACTGGGACCATCCTGTGCTGCTCTCAACCCAACCAGGCTGAGCAACAGCCTGGCTTTGCACGAGAGAGGCTTGAGGGCAAGGAGTCATGGAATGGCTTTGGTTGGAAGGGACCCCAAAGGCCATCCAGTGCCACCTCTTGCCATGGGTAGGGACACCTTCCACTAGCCCAGGGTGGTCCAACCTGGCCTTGGACACTGCCAGGGATGGATCCAGGGGCAGCCCCAGCTTCTCTGGCAATTCCATCCCAGCCCTCCCCACCCTCCCACCCAACAATTCCTTCCCAATATCCCATCTAATCCTGCTCTTTCAGTCCAAGCCATTCCCCCTTGTCCTGTGTGCTTCTGCCACATGGAAGGGAAGTGGGCAGGAGGGAGGCAGAGCAGCAGGTGACAGCTTTGGGACAGCTCCACAGGACTATTACGGCAAAACTTTGCTAAATATATCGGCCCTGCAAAGTAGGTGGGTCAGAACATCCCTCCAAGAGAAATCCAGATTTGGAAGCACAGCCCAAGTGGGAAGCTATACATTCAAAGGAGATATGAGCAAAAGCAGAAGGGCTTTAAGCAAGAACACTTGAAGGATTTGGAGTTTCCCCGCCCCCCTCACATGCAGAAATCCAGCAAAACCACAATGCGAGCCTGGAATGGAGAATATTCCTTAGGAAAGAGGCAAGGAAAAGAAATGGATGCAGAGAGAGGGGAACTGACCTCCAGGCTGAAGTGGAATTATTTAGGAAGCTTGGGAGCAAATTGAGACTGAGCTGCCACCCTACACCCTCTTACCTGTGACAGGGCTGAGACTCAGCAACTCATCCCATGTGTGACACCCAACCTGAGAGCTGCAGATGGGCAGCCACTTATTTCCTGAACACACCGTACTGACAGAGAGCTGTGTGAAACAAAATGCTCACTCCAGTGTCAGGAATCACAGAATCATGGAATTCCAGAATGGCTGGGGCTGGAAAGGGTCTTAAAGCTCATGCAGTTCCAACCCAAACACCTCCCACCATTCCAGGTTGCTCCAAGGGAATCCAACCTGTCCTTGGACACTTCCAGGGATGGGGCAGCCACATCTGCCCCATCCGGGCAAGCTGTGCCAGCCCCTCAGCACCCTCCCAGCCAAGAATTCCTTCCTAAAATCCCACCTAACCCTCCTCTCCCTCAGAGAGAGTCATTCAGTAAGATGGGGACACAAACCAGGAGTTGTATTACAGAGAATTCTGAAAAACTGGCGACTTTCATTGGGCTGTGAGAGAGTTCTGCTGAATCCTAGAACAGGAAATCCAGCTTCAGCTGGGGGAATGTATTGCAAGTGTTGATAAAAGCCAAAATTGCAGAACATTTGGAAATGCATAATTTAGTAGAGGACATCCAGTACAGATTCATAAAAGGAAGGTCATGCCTGACAAATCAGCTGAAATCCTTTTTATTATACGACCAAATCGTTAGGTTAGACAAGAGCGAAACAGTGGACATAAGTTATCAGGATCTCAGGAAAGCATTTGATTTTGTACCACTCAGGCTGATTTACAAAGTCATAAAGTATTGTGCAGGGAGAAGGAACCGAAATGGATTAAAGAACATTTTAGGGATACGAACAAAGGCAACAGAGGGAGCGGAAGGAATGTGAAACAGAGAGGTGTAAAGGTCAGGCTGCTGCTAAAGGCATAAAAACAGGCTCTGAGAAGAGTCAAACTTCAGCTCAGCTCCCATTTCAGAGACAAGAACGCCTGAATTTGGTGGCAGAACCGCACAAGAGTTTTACTAGTGGTAGTAAATTAGGAGGAAATCAGGTGCAGAAAGGTGGATGAGCAAGAAGAGTTTTACTAGTGGTAGTAAATGAGGAGGAAATGGGGTGCAGAAAGGTGGATGAGCAAGGCTTGGCACTTGCTAAAGCACAGGAGAAGTGCAGCACCAACCTGTGGATTCAGCTGTGCTGGAGCAGAGGTGGGAAAGGACCTTCTGGCTGGGAATCCACACTCATTTTAAAGAAGATTCAGGAATTTTATGGTCATTAATAAAAGCTGCAGCTATGCATGCTGTGGTAATGATATGGGTAATTAAATCTGAAGCTTCTGGGAATTAAGCTGATGGCCTGAGAGGGTCAAAAAGAAAACTCCTCTTGTGCTTAATCAGAGGAATGGCTTTGCAAGCTGGATGGGTGCATTAATTGTCCAGTCCTGACCACGGGGTGACACACAGAGCTACATCACATGGACCTCTGGATTGGTCCAGCTCCACAAAAATCACCAAGATTTCAGGTAGGACACACCAAGAGAAGACAGAGCAGTTGGGTTGGCTCCCCTTGGGCAGCTCTGCACAGACAAAAAGAACTCCCACCTATCCCAAGGTTTTCCATGGGCTGCTGGCAGTACCTTCTCCTGGAAAGTGCCAATTATTCTCCTGGCTGGGAGGTTGGAGATGAGCTCTGTCGCTTGATGACGATGCAAGAAGATTTTATCCTCTTTTTTTTTTTTGCCTTTTTTCTAAGATAGCAGCAAATCTTTGCAATGTCCTCATGAGGCAGGGGTAAAATTCTCCATGGAAAAATGAGCCTCAGCTCCTTGGCTCAAGGTCACCTGTGATAAAGACGAGAACAGAGCGTGGATCTTCTGATTCCCACTCCTGTGCCCTGAATTCCAGGCCACGGTGCTGCTGCCACCACCTGTGGGGACAAGCCTTTCAATCTCGAAGGCTGTCAAACCCCAGCAGCTTTTATAAGCACTGAAAATCACTTTAAATAAACTTCAGTTTGAGGGGGAAAAAAAAAAAATAAAATAAAATAAAAAGTTAGGGGAGAACAGGTGGACTCCTGTGACACCAGAATTCTTCAATGCACAAAGGATCTTTCATCTCGCTGTTCTACACGGCACCTTTAAATATTCTTCTACATAAAGGCATGATATGCAAGAGCAAAAGAATAACTGAGAAACAGTAATCCCTAACAGATCAACTGTGCTTTATCTACACAGATTCTGCTCTCATAAAAGCACAGAGGAAAGAGGGGAGGGGGGGGGGAGAAGAGAAAAGTACATTCTTATTGTTTTCTGAAGCTTAAAATAACCACAAAGTGAGAAAAATCAAAGCTGTTCCGCAGAACAACCAGGAGAAAAAAAAAGTCTCACTGAGCATTTGAGAAAGACAGTAAATGGCAGAAGATGGAATCAGAGATTTAGTGAGTGCCACGGCCACCATGCTCAGATCCTAAATTTGGGCTCTGCTTAAAACCAGTGTGGTTTAAATCTGCTGGAACGTACGTGCCCCATATATGATTTTAGCTGGCACTGGCAGCAAAGGCTGCAGTTCTGGCTGCCATCACATCCACCATTTTCACTTCCCAACTTCTCTGAAAACTTCCTTTTTTTCTCCCCAATATAATGCAACTGGATGGAGGCAATGCCTGCAGGAACCCTGCTCCCTGAGGGACAGACAGGAGGCAAAGGGATGGGAGGAAAGAGGAACAAATCATCTCTCCTGAAGGCGGGCAGAGCTGCCAACAGTTTATTCTCGAGCCTGATTGATTATGGAAGTTTTTCCACTTCCAGAAACAAGCAGAAAATGCATTATCTGCTATAGCTGGTTTTGAACCAAACACTCAGGCTGAGCTTTAACACAGAGCCCGGGTTGGTGCTGGGGGAAGCAGCAGGAGAGGGGCCAAAATAATGGCTAAAACCCATTAATTTATTCCTCACACTCAGACATCTCATATTCCAGCCCTGACTTTCCTTTCCAGATGTGTCTTTCTGTTGCTCTGTCTCCAAACCCTCTGTTTCAAACATCAGGGAAGATTCTTTATGATTTGCCATTCAGACTTCTGGAGGTGGGGTTGTATTTATAGATTTTTATACATACATTTTATTTTATACCCAAATAAATGATAAAGTCCATTAATCTCATCCCTTTCAGCCAAAGAAAAATCCCCAAAGCAGGAGCTGGATGGAGACAAACCCAGGACCCCGGCAGCTTTACACACGTGTAATTTAGATGTTAATTAAGTTGATTGCCAATTAAAAGAGTTTTAAGACTTCTTATGGCTTGGATGCTTCTACCCCTGGATCTCCAGCTGCTGGGTACCACAGAGGAGCCACCAACATCCCCCAAAAAGCTGCTCCAAGAGTCATGGCTACACCACCCAGAGTGGGAACTGCCTTTTCCCTCTACACCACTGGCTGTTAACAAGTTTCCAACAATTGTAATTCAAAAAACACCTGCAATATCCCCTGTATGTCAGTGACACAACAACTGGCAGTGCCAGCAATGAGCTGCTCATCTAACAAGCTTCCAGTTTTAAGGGCAATTAAAGAAACAAAGCCAAGTATTTTTAATTCACAGGCGACTTCTGGTTTGATTCTGAATTTTAGATCCATTCCCAGGACATCTCCAAGTGCACAGGGGTTGCTCAGAGGGGTTTTCCAAGGTATCCACACCAAAATCCAGGGGGGGAATGAGTAGAAAGCCTTTCCCATGCAAGCTTTTAGACCTGTCCCATCATCACCTCCCCCTTCTCCTTGGAGCTGGAGAGGTTCTACCTTGGAAAGTTCATCCTCTCATCTGAGAACTCACAATTTTGACTCGAGCCATTCAAGAGAGGTATCCAAGTTTGGAAATTGGATGTCCACCAGAGGACTGGAGGAGATATAAATCAACACATCACTCCTCAAATGTAAGAGCTACTGTTTAATGCAATATGCCAAAAAAAATAAAATGTGAGTTCCTCTAGACAGTCTGCAACAGGCAATTATCTAAAAAACAATTTTTCACCAAGTTCTGAACATTCCTGCTGACCAACAATTCTGCTGCCAAGCACAGGAGACACGAGGATGGAGGTTTTTTTTCTTTTTAGTTAGTTCTAAGAATATTATCCAAAACACTGACTTACAAAAAGGGGTACTTTCAACTTCATTTATTACTTGGTTCTTTATGATTCTTTACACCCAGCTGATAATGCACTGGCACATTTATCTGTTCTATAAATCTCTGTCCCCATCCACACAAGGTTACTATTTGTTAAGCCACTCTGACCCCTCTTTAAACATGACTTACCACTGAAAACAAAGCCAAATTCCCATGACTGAGGCCAGTCATAGGATTTAAACAACTCCTGGAAGACATTCCAAAGGCACAGCTGCAAGATCCTCTGGAGGACAGAGCAGGACAGGAGTCTCTGAGGGTATTTGGAGACAGTGAATTACACCTCTCCCTCTGAGGGTATTTGGAGACAGTGAATTACACCTCTCCCTCTGAGGGTATTTGGAGACAGTGAATTACACCTCTCCC
>JAWWEW010000112.1:113450451-113469754 GCA_035583185.1 Anabacerthia variegaticeps
CTGGAATTGCCAGAGAAGCTGTGGCTGCCCCTGGATCCATCCCTGGCAGTGTCCAAGGGCAGGTTGGATTCCCTGGGCTAGTGGGAGGTGTCCCTACCCATGGCAGGGGGTGGCACTGGATGAGCTTTAAGGTCCTTTCCAACCCAAACCATTCCATGATCCTCCAGCCTTGCAGAGGTGAATGCAGCAGGTCTGTGTTGCAAGAGGCAGGTCTGCTGGGACACAAGAGCAGCCAGAGGGGTTGGAGCACATCCCACTGGGACCCCCAGGTCTGGAGAGGTCCAGGAGCAGCCCAGCAAGGTGTTACCTTTGCAAAGCCACCTTCTCAAATGGCCTTGTCTACACAAATTGGAAGGATTAAACCAGACCTCAGTGTAATTTAAATAAATCTACACCACCTGAATGTCTCTCTGACTGTCTCCACCTGAAACTGGTTCCCTATCAGCTTAAATTTGTGTCTCCACACCTGAGAGTTCTCCTAAGCACAAGGAAGCAACACCCACAAATTGACCTCTAACCACTGCCATGCACCTGAGTAAAAGTGATTTACACCTGGTTGTAATTTTACCCATTGGAAGTTACAGGCATAAATTTTATGTGCATACAAATGCATATAAAAATACACACAAATACATGAAAACAAGCCACCACTTGTGCTCCAAATCTAAAAGCTTCTCCCAGCCATTCCATAAACCTCACAACGAGAGCCAGACACACTTTATGTTTTTATAAAGTCTGCAACTAAACCAATAAAATAAATAAATAATAAAAGGTCATAATTCATCATCCTGACATCAAATCAGCAGATTGGGACTTCAGTATATCAGAGTGATGGATATAGACTTGTTTTAAGGATGGTTTAGTCTGCATTAAGCCAGAGCATTTATTGTTGCCTTTAAGACTGTTTCCTTTCCAGGATGTTTCAAATAAAGGCAACACTTATTTTCCCTAAACTGCCTGATCTGTGGGTCCACTATACAGCAAAAGAATTGTCCCCAAAAAATCATGGCTTGAGAAGCAACAGACAGTGGGTGGTAGAAAACACAGTTTCTTGGTTTTCCTTATTTTCTCTTGCTTGCCCAATGCTTCAATAATCAGTCTTTGATGGGTATCGAGTCAAGAGTGTCTAAGGGAAAAATCCTTCCTCATGAACACCCAAACATCACAAAACCTCTCCATCCACCAGTTATTTCCACTGATGTTCCACTCTGTCACAGTGTCAGGCTGCTGGAGCACCACTGTCCTGGGATGTGCTGCCCAGGAAGGACCATGACCAGTCCCCCCAGTCCTCCCAGTCCAGCTTCCCTCTGCTCAGACCAGTGTCTACCTTCTCCCTGTGATCCACATCTGCTCTCTTACCTTCCCTCTCTGCTTTTCATGGGGTCAGGATAAAAAAGCTGCTGCATCTCCATAAATGTAAACTCTGATCTTGCCTCAAATGCTCTTCAATAAATGAATACACACTTTCAGTTACAAGTCACATACATACATATATATATATATATATACATTTTCATCACCAGAGCACACTGGAAAGTATTAATTCTCATCACAACCCTTGATGGTGGCAAACCACACCAGCTTTACAGGCAGTCCAGTGCAGGAGATGCACACACAGAGGTCTGACAACCACCTCAGAACTGCTGCTGGGCTGAGATCACATTTCTTACCTTAAACAAGTCCACCTTTCTTGAAACAACTCCATGGGCCACCCTGTATCCCACTAACACCACGATACACAGAAGTGGCAGAGTCATAAAACCACTGAAGTGTTTGCTAAAGCACTTTTTAATTACAATATTGGTAAAACTGCATCCCTTCAGCTTCTGCTTCTCATGCAACCCCAGCAAACACCCAACATGCCCACGAGACAGAGCATTTAAATTTGCTGCAATTACTTCAGGGCCCCCCTTCTAACACCTCACAGACCACCAAGAGTCAGAAGGCCCCAATGTGGGACTTGCTGTTTGATCCACATTTAACCAAGACCTCCTCGGGGTTTGATCTCTGTTGTAAATGGTGCTTCGTAAGCACCACTGGTAATCAATCTGGGAAAGAGAAGGAGATGTAAAGGAATAAATTATAATTTCTGCCCGTTCTCTCTGCCCCCATCACAGTTTTACAACCCTTCTTCGAGGCTATTTAGGCAACCCAGGAGAGCAGAGGAGGTGAAAAGTCCCAGGAAAACCAGGATAAGTGGCTGCCAGATCTGCCAGTAGTGCTGGGGGTCGATGTGTTTTAGGAACTGCCCCAGTGCTGGGGGCTGATGTGTTTTAGGAACTAACCCCACCTTTCAGGTTGCTCATATCACCTCTCTCCTTGCAGCAGAACTGAAACAATTCTATGGGTGCTGTGAAGGTGCAGGAAGCTCTTTACAGACATGGGGGTACATGCTCTTGAAATTAAAAAAGCCAAAAAAAAACCCCACAAACCAACTAAATTACAGCAAGGCTCGGTCTGACCGACCCCTCCTGCGACAGCACTGCTGTATATTCTTCATTGCATTTACAACTAGGGCTGATTTTATCATTACACAGGGTAGGGGTCGCTGTCATTTGCACTGACTTCCCTTTCCCTCAGCTCAGGCACAAGAGCTCCCTGGGCTGAGTTTGTAAAAACAGACCTGGATAAACAGTAATAGATCCACCACGGTGCAATATGAGGCCATAATTCCACCGGGCGGGAGAGCGTGAAAAGAACCCCAGGTAATGGGGCTGCTTCTGCATATTCACACAAATAATCCCAGCCCATGTCCTGACACTAATATAAGAACACAGTCTTATGGAGCTTGAAATCTTCCCCTGGAGAAACCACTTTGCAAGAGCAGAATAGGAGAAAACAGGCTGTGTCGAAAAGAATGTTTGTAGCTTTGCTTGTTATTTGCACCAGGCTGATTAATCTTTAAGATCCAGCAGCTTTTCACATTTTTGCCTTCCCTCCCTCCTCTGTTTCACCAGGGTTTTTTTATCAGTGTTTTAAAGTAGCAGCACACCAGGGGCTAAATCCCACCAAGTGGGAAAGCAGCAGCTCCTGTGAGAGCTCTGAGACCACCAGGCAGCAGGAGACAGAGGCCAGGAGGGGAACACAAACCAGAAAAGGGGTGGATCTCAAAGAGCTGCCTGAACACAGCAAAGCACAGCCCTTCAGAAATCAGCACAGGACAAGGGGGAATGGCCTCAAACCAGGGGAGGGACATCAGGTGGGACATCAGCAGGAATTTCTCCGTGGAAAAGGTGGTCAGAACATCAGAAGGGGCTGCCCAGGGAGGTGGTGGAGTCCCCATCCCCATCCCAGGAGATGACTGGACGTGGTTGACAAGGTGGGGATGGATCACAGGTTGGACCTCATGATCTTGGAGGTCTTTTCCAACCTCAATGACTTCATGATTTTAAGTTCTCCCGTCGTCTCCTCAAACTGGAACCATCAGGACTCACGTCTGAGCTTTTCACTACAAAACTGAGATGGCAGGTCCTGGTAAAATCTGAGATTGTTTGACAACAAATAGATTCTCAAAGCTGACCAAAACCACCCTAAAACTCTGATAAAAGATGCTAATATTGACAGCCTGCTTTTGAATGCAGCAAGATGGGGATGGAGGGCAAGGAGAGGATATTCAGAGAAATAAGAAGGAACAGAAGGCATTTATAAGGAGCTTGGAATTTTATAAGGAGCTTGGAATTTTATAAGGAGCCCAGAACCTGGAGTGAGGGCTGTCTTGGCCATGAAATACAGGCCACCCCCTCCCCAGAAAGTTCTTGTAGTCTAAAGCCCCAGCTGTGAGATTATGATCCCTCACATAAGGTTAAGCATCTATAGAAATGTTTTTAGGTCTAGGCTTTAAGTGAAAGGTTAGTCCAAGGAAGTCCTTGAGCACACCAGTGGGAAACCTGGGGTATGTGGAACACAGAGAAAAGGTGTGACAAAACCTCAGTATGAAGCACAGCACAGAACATTTCAACAGGAAACAGGCAAGTGCAGCAGCTCAGGAGAGATCTTCCCATTCCTAAGAAGTTACTTGGGAGGTAAGGAAAGCAGAGAGACAACCAGACCACCAGGAACACTGGGATATAACCCTGTTTTTCCCCAGCTCAGGTCTAACTGTACCATGTGAAGGATGTTTGCCTTCACTGCAAGAAAATTCCTGCATAAACTATATAGATTCTATGCATATGTTGCACAAAACTGAGTTTACATAATAAAGAGAATATATATTTGCTTTGATCTCAAGTTGCCCCATAAATTTTTAATAACAGCTGTAAAACAGAAATCCTTGGCTAGAAATCCTCCAGCAGCAATGAAATTTAAGCTTGCTACTCATTTCAGGTTAAGAAAAGCCATTTCCAAGCCATTCCTTGTAGAGCTGTTACCAACTCCTCAGCAAGGAGAAATGCAAATGTCAGTCCCAGCCATTTATTTGGAGATTCTTTTCCTCAGCCTGGCTCTCTCCAAAACAGAGGGATAAGGGACCATTCCATCTGCTTTGGCATCTTTGGTCCTGTAAGTTCAGACCTCACAATGCTCTCATTTCACATTTCACTGGAAGATGCCTCGATCTGGTTTTTTTTTCTTCCTCTACAGAGAAACTGTTAAACCAGAAGAACTAAAAAAATAACTTCTCTCCGATGCACCACAAATAGATTACAGTTTCTAGTTCAAGTGCAAAAGGGACAAAGAAACCAAAATCTTTTTATATGCAGACATTAAAGTAAAAGCAGGAAACAGAGGAACATCTGGTGAAAAAAAACATTAACCCTTGTGCTTTCAGTGATGCAACTCGCAGGAATTTCATTTGCTTCCAGCTCCTTCCCCCTCCTAAGGAATTACCACTGTTGTGTTTGAAATGGTGTGTTCATACACCCCCCTATAAAAAAAATGACATTTCAGGTAAACTGGGAGGCTCCAACTGTCAAATACAGATCTAGGAAAAGCAAATAAAAATAAAGATGGAAGTCTTTGCTGAAGTCTTAGAAATATCACTGCATGCAAGGAAGGTCTCACTCACACAGAGGCATTTTATGGAAGGAAAATGTTTGGGGGAAAAAATATTTGGGGGTGGAAAAGAGGCCAGATGATTACAGGGCTGTATGATATGATGAGGAAAAGCAAGCTAATGGGATATAAAACTGCATACATTGGAGACAGCTTTACAAGGTAGAGAAATGACAGCCAAACAGCAATCACAGCACACCAAAAAGGGACTGACAGGCCCGAAAAAACCCTTCATTGCCAAGCTGACAGCACACTCAGCCCTTACACGTGAAGGGTACACAGAGCTGGAGTTAAACAGTAACTGGGAGTCCCACAGATGTTTGGAGAGGACTTAAAATGGAGAGAAATCATTCCCTGCCCTCACTCCAAGGGGCTCCTGCTGCTCTGGACACGGACAGGTGTGTCCTCCTGGATGTCAGAAATCCAACGTGGACAGTCCTGCTGGCTCAGAACTTTGAACATTCCCTGAATCCCTTTCAGCAAAACAACTCCAGTGAGATCAAGCATGAAGTTACACACAGCTCCATGTTATCCCAGCCAATTCCATCTGAAACAAGGAAGAGAGGTATTAAACAGCCCTGACAGCACAGTAACAGCAGGGATTTACTATCCAGCACACAGCTTAAAACACTGTATTTGTCATGCCTTAAGTGGCACAGGACAGGACTGAACAGGGATTGAAAAACAAACCGGAAAAAAAAGGACTAAAACAAACAAACCAAAAAAAAAGGGCGACTTAATTTAGAAATTAAGGGCATTTGCTCACCAGGAACTGAACTAAAAACAGCACCTCCCTTCACATTCAGCAGGTGGGGAACACTGCAATGGACACGTGGCTCAGGATTTGACACGCCTGGCCCCCTCTTTGGGTGGAAAAGGTGGGGAACAAAGGGTGCACAGCACACCTGCAGCTCCAGCCTTGAGCCAGAGGCAAGGCAAACTTCTGATCTGACCACAGCAGACCATGCTAAAACCTCATTTTAACTGGACTTGGTCTTTATGGTGTGTTTTGTAGCTCCTAAGATAAACACCACTTTATAGCTGCCCATATCCAGAGGTAGAAACCCACATAGCTCTTTCAGAGCCCAGCTTAAAGTTACACTCCCAGGACATATTATTTATACATGTGTTATTAGTACTTCTTTTTATTATTATTTTTTCCAGGACATGGTATTTCATTTTCAGCAGTGCTGCTCTGCAGAAAGAGAGCAGGAACCTCACTGAAGCCCCAAAGTCTACCAGGTAAAACAGCAATTAAACAGCTCCCTCCTGCCTCTCCCTTGTGCCATCCACAGTGTCCAACCCAGTAAGACCTGCATATCACTAAGAACTGCAAGAAAACACTTTAAAAGCTCCACTTCTCCAAAATAAGGTGGGAGAAAGAACAGAGGATGGACCTACATGGAAATTATTAGTTTAATTTCCCCCTTTGCACATCCCACAGAACTGCAGAGGTTGGAGAGCACCTCTCAAGCTGGTCAGGTCTAACTCCCCTGTAAATGTAATTTACCAGTGCAACTTGCTCCAAAAAGGGCATAAGAACAGATACAAAAGCAAGATTATCAACAGGAATAGGGAAATCAGGCAGGAGAAACTCAAGGAGCAGCAACAAAACCTGTTATTTGCAATTTCTCTGCTTTCTGCAGGTCCCAATGACAGTCCAAGACTCTCCTCAGCAGCTCTGAGAGCACAGAGCTCGTATCCAGCACATCCAAATTAATGCAAGGAGAGTTTAGGAGGTCTGCCCAAGTAATGTCTCCACACAATTATAGCTCAGAAGTCATAACCCCTCCCTTTAATATTAAAGAAAAAAAGGAATCACATTTGCAGCCAAAATGTACTGATAATACTGCAATGGCAGCATGGCCCTGAGCCTGCAGCCTTCTCAGAAGTCATTCTCATTAGAAGAAAACTGAAGGATCATCCTCTTTATCCACTTATTTGCAGGACATTTAACACTGGAAGGGCAGCACCGTGGGATTTTTCAGGAGTGGGCCAGGAGAGTTGAAGTGTTTCAATCCCATCAGGGTGCAGGTTTTCCTGGGAAGAGCTGGGGAACACAAAAGAGATTTGGGAAACAGCAGCCAGGAGGACACCAGAGGCAAATTTCTACCACCAGGGCAGGGGGGAAGGCTGCTCACAGTAAACTGTTTTGTCACATCACTGGAGGAAGGGCCAATGCCTCCGTTGGAAAACTGACAGTAAAAGTCTGTCAGAAGCTAAAAAACAATGGAGAATTAATTATTCTTAAGTATAAAGGACCTAGAACTCAGTGATGTGCTAATTAAAAACACGAAATAGCCTCAATACAGCTCCAGTTCAGCTCTTGTGAGAGCCAAGAGAGAGCAACCCCACCGCCTCCAGCGTTAGTTACAGCTTGTTTTAAGGACTCCTCCTTAAAGACACTGAGATTTAATGGGAACTGCAGATACTCAGCACTCCTATTCCATATTCAAATATCTGAGCGCACACAAAATACACAGGAGAGTCTTTATCAACTCATTCCGCTCCAACAGCTCTGGAAATCACCGAAAAGTGACTGGCAAAGCCACTGAACCTTCTGAGTGCAGAGGAGCTGCTGGGAGGCAGCTCTGGAGGGGCTCAAAGGGGTGAATTTTGGGGTTTTGGTGGTCACCCAGCGGGTTAAGAAGCAGAAGGCAGCTCTGATGTGTGAGAAGCACAACAGGACGACTGCGACAGTCACAACTCATCTTTGCTTCTCCCTCCCTGGGAAGATGACAACCCTGGAAATTAAATGTGCTTGTCTTCATTTCTGCTCCCAGGGAGCCAGTGTGTGTTTTGTGAGGGACAGAAGAAAAGGAAGGTTTCTCCAGAATACCTTTCCCACAATGTTTTGCAAAGCAGGGGCTGGACAGAGCTTCGAGATAAATCAGGATCTGTGGGGATCAGGGTGTGCTGAAGGACCCACACACAGAACTTCTGTCCTCACAGCGTGTACAACCAAGCTATCGAAGGATCCACACAAAACAAAATCACAGTTGTTCAGTTTGGAAAAGACCTCCCAGACCATCCAGGCCAACCTGTGCCCAATTCCCCACCTTGTCACCCAGCCCAGAGCTCTGAGTGCCACATCCAGTCACAACTTGGACACCTCCAGGGATGGGGACTGCAAACCTGCCTGGGCAGCCCCTTCCAATGTCTGATCACCATTTTCATGGAGAAATTCCTCCTGATGCTAGACATGCTGAACAAAGGGCCGTCTTGAAACACAAAGCAGAACAGAAGGTTTTAAATCCCCCCTTCTGAAGGGAGGCAGCTCCATGGACCACAGTTTCAAGACCTGGAAAAAGGTGCCCACACCCCTTCCCTCCAAGCACTGGGCAACAGCAAGTCCTTTGAGGACAAGCAGAGGAGATGGCCAGGCCAGCTCCTGGTCACCCCTAAATTATGAGGAAGGTTTCTTCTTTCTGCCCTCAAAGCTTTTGTTTGCCATCAAATTAACCAAGCCCAGGCAAAGGCCTGAAGAGCAGCGTACCTGCATTCCAGTTTCCACCCTGGGTTATTAGCCAGACTGTTTAGAAAACAATTTTTAAATGCCAGCTTTTATGTATTACAGTTTTATTAATCTTGAATGATACATCATAGGTGCAGGATGCATAAAAGGGTTACGGAAACATGGTTTGCATTTTAAAACGCTTTAGTGAAAACAAATGAATTCTCTTTATTAAATGAATTGAACCTTGCTGTGTCCTCCACGGAAAGATTTCGGTATTAGTGAATCTCTTCCCTCATTGTTCTTTTTTCCCACCTTATGTTAGGGGAGGAAAACAAGTATTTCAGCCTTTACAGCTCCCAAACGGTTTCTCGGGTTTGAATTAAACAGTTTGTGATATGAACTATGTGAATACACAGAAATGAAGGAATTATTCTCTGTGCATATGCAGAAGAGGCTGCTTCTGTCAAAAGACAGGTTTACCAGTTCATCAGATTCTGGTTCCATGTGCTCAGCCAAGAGTGACAACCACTGGTTTGACTTGATTTGAGATACTGGCAGCAAAAACACATTGCCCAGGCTCTGTTGGAGTCCACAAGAAATGGAGGAGTTACAGCAAATTGTTCAGGCTTAACAGAAAGGTATTGATATATTTTAACCTATTTAGATAGAAAATACTTCCAACAAAAGCCAAATTCTGAACTTGGGTTATAAAGCCAAGTTTAGGTGTCATTACAGAGAGAAGGTGGAGATGCCTCACTGCTGGTTTTATCAGCTAACTCAGCCAACAATCAGCTCTTATTCTTATCAAAGATACAGATGCATTTGCCATGAAACAGATCTGTTTCCCACAAACTAGACATGGCCTCCAGGCTCCAGATAAGTAGGGAATCTGGCCCTGTAGCATCCCCAAGCTCCAAGTACAGGAATTTTAAGACCTCCTTGGAGCAGTATTTAAATTGATTAGTGCAAACAAATACAATTCCCATGGAAGCACAGACTCTGCATGTCCAGTGTTTAACACCCTGGAGCCCCAGATCCAGCAATGCTCCCAAACCTCACCATTTAATCCTAATTTTAAGTATTTAACGAGTCATTTATATGCCAAGATAACCCACCCAAACAATCAAATACCCAAAAAAGAACTGGATCCCAGTTTTCCAGCTCTCCAAGCCTCAGAGGGGAAAGAAGATAATACCTAACCAAGTTCCATATTCCAAACCCAAGGTTTTATGGATGAAGGGGGGAGAGAGAGGGCTGATCTTTCCATAGCACTGCAATGCCACAGGAAAGGGCCACGTTTAATGTAATCAAGCTCTACATTGCAGCCATATGGAAACAATTTCAGTCAATAAACAACTGCTGCAAAAGGCAGCAGAGGAACAGAAAAATCAGATACTGACTTAGCCAGGAGGTAGGAGAGCCACTGGCTGAGCTCAGAGGCTTCCATGGCACGAAATATCCATGGCCCCCCAAAACTGCAAAGGTTTGGGTCTCTAGCACTTCAGACTCCCCCACATCACAGTGCAGGAGTCCAAATGGCACAACCCCTTCCACAGTGTCTTTCCCAGAGATCCTGTATCCTCAGTCCTCTCCCCTTTCTCCCCCTTTCCAAATCTTCCCACAAAACCTATCATGGTGACAGGCTCCCCATTGGATAGCCACAAAGGAAGCAGACACCCCAAAAATTAGATAGTCTTTGCATTTTATCTGCCTGCAATTTGCACATTTCAAACCAGGGAATTTCTCAGGGAGCGAGTCCTTAAAAACACCACACCTCGAAAAAAACCAAAAAAAAGCAAAAACACACAACCCAAAACACAACACACTTCACTTCTTCCTGACAGCGTTATTCAAATGAGGTTTGGTTTCACAACCCCGTATTATCCAGGATCCTAAAAGGCAGTGGCAAAAACACGGCCTCTCCTCCAGCAAAAGGCATCCCTGTGCACTGCTGATTACAGCTGCAACACCGAGGGAGCAAAAGCTAAATCAGTTTGGGACAGGAAAAGGGAAATTCAAGGGAACAGCCAGCAAGCGAAGGCAGCTGCATTTTCAACAAAAAGCAAGAAGGCACAGTGCTATGAATAAATCAGAATTTACTTGAGTGTGACAGAGGAGTGACACCACTATTTATGAGAATAATGCCCATGAACTGGAGGATAATTCACAAGGGCCTTCAGAAGGAGCCGCTTGTAAAGGCTGGGAAGGTCTTCACTTCCACGAGGCCATGGAATGTGGCAGCAGAGGCACCAAAGACAACCCAAAAGTGCTGCCATTTTACCCTTGCAGACATCCACACACTCTTGGGGCGTTCCTCTTACCAACCCAAGTGCAGGACTCAAGATACAAAACCCAAATACAGCAAGAATATAAAAACTTAAACCCCAGTGACCTGGAAGGGAAAACCACTGTACTGGGAGCAGTTTGTTCTTACGCTGGGGCAACAAGCCTTTCTCATATGAAGAACCTTCCAACTCGCCAACAATAAAGGATGATTTCCAGCAAAACCATTAGCAGGGAAGTATTTTAAATCAGCCTAAAAACCAGGCACCAAAGAGGGCTTTCCCCCCAGGCCAGGTGGATGCCCAGTGTTCAGGAAGGGGATGGAGCAAATCTGCAAAGCTGTAAATCCATGCAGGCAACGAGCAGGAGGAGAAAAATATGTATTTTCCCAGTAAAGAACTACAGGGACAAGGACACCAGTAGTGCCAGTCAGCACGTTCTAATGGCACATGTCTTGATAAAGCACTAACTTTGTTCTCTGAGATCACAAATGTAGTTGAACAGGAGAAAGTACATGCACAGAGTGTACCCTGGTTCTAGTGGAAACCCTCGTCGGCTGCTTGGTATCCGAGAGCTGTCACTCAGCCAGTTCTTCATCCACTTCCTGAGATTGCATCATGCTAATTTTTTATTTTTTTTTTTTTATTTTTATTTATTTATTTTTGTCACTAAATTTAAGGTCTGATGCAGTTGAACGTTTTTATCACTGCAGATAAAAATCAGTGGGTGACACCAGGACTGGAGAACAACAGGACGTTATTAGGAGGAAAGGACAGGAGGAGAAAGGAGGTTGAATACCTGCCTTAAATCAGCTCAGGGAGGCAAAACACATCGGAACACAAAGGCCAATTTATAATCTAAGAAATGCAGACTGTAACTAGGAAAGTAAAGAATGTCAGTGCTGGAGCAGCAAGGCTCAGGAACAGCATTTTCCTGTGCACAAGGGCTCCTGGGAACCTTCTAAATGGCTGTGCAGCAGGAGGGGCTCAAGGCGCCTCGGAATTCGGTGTGGACCAGGCACAGGCTGGAACAGTCACCTCTTTTGGTTTCCACAATGTTAAAAATAAACGGAGGCCAAGAAGAATCACCGGATGATCTGAGTGCTGGAGAAAATGCCTCAGAGTGAGACTTAAAAGCTCAACTCTGCTTCCTTATCTATCAAGTAACTTGATTACAGAGTGTAAGTACCTTCATGGCAAGAGAGTCCTGGATACTAAAGGGCTATAATCTTGTCAGGAAAATCCTAACAAGAACCAGCGGCAGAACTTAGACTAATTCAAATTAGAACTCAGCCACTTATAACTACCAAGAGAAGTGATGAGCCTGAAATTACCAGTGATGGACACTCAGGGCTGGAAAGCTTTCAAATTGTTTTTAGCCAAACATCATTTACTGGTCTCACTTTCAGAGTAAATGATTAAAATTTAAAGGCCTGTGATACAAAGCATATAAAACATATCAGGGAAGGCAATTTAATTATCTGTTCTCGCCTTAAATTTTATGAATCTCCAATATGTTAACATCACTCGACTTCTGTGGACCAGGAAATTAAAGAGGGAGGAATAAGTTTCAAGTTCAGCAAGTTCCCTCTTCTTCAGACTTAGCACTAAACAGCCATGCTCCATCAAACAGATGGAGCTCCCACGAAACACAAACAGTCAGGGAATGACCCACTATGATGTCTGGAAACCACGTGTAATACGCTTTAGTTGAGAAAACTCTGATCAGCTACTTACCCCCCCCCCCATCTGTGGCAAGAAAAATCAGTATTAGCTTAAATAATTAGTTCTTGTTCTGGGTAACCACAATCTGACACTCCTGTTTATACTCCTGATGTTTATACTCCACAGTCCAGCCAAGAATCTCCACATACTTTGTGAATGTGAAAGCACCTCAACAGCCCCGAAAGGATTATTTTCATATTACGCCCTGGAACACGGGCAAGACACAAAGTTTGGCCTGGGTCATAAAAGAAGAGCCTAGAAATGAGATTCCACTGCCAGGAAGAACTTTCCCTTCCAACACTGGAGCACTACTTACATGTCAGAGCTGCTGCACGCCCCAAAGCCCGCCAGTTAATTCACAAAAGAGGTTTCTGCTGAAAGCTGACATTGTAATCAGAGAATCTGATCGTGGCAGAGAAAGTGTCCAAAATAAAGGTCACAATAAATACCCGAGTAGAAACGGCGCTTGGATTTGATGAACTAACTAAGTGCTTTCTGCTGCCACCAGAGCCACGGGGAAGAACAAAAAGCAGATTCAGTGCCTGGCTCAGAGCTCGGAGGGAACGGGCAGCTCGAAATGCAGGAAATGACTATATGCTGCACTTCCCAATTGATAGGGCAAGGGCTTATCAGAAGAACAAAACTGCCTGTTCACAAGGCCACTGAAAGAGGAGCCCGCAGTATTGTTTCAGAGGGAGTTATTCTACTGCTGAACTTGAAAATTCTAAGGAAGTGGAAAGAAAAGAAGGGCTCTTGAGTACTAAGTTCAAAAGTGGGGAGAAGACCAACACCAGGAGTACAGGGTGAGTGAGTAGAGCTGGGGGTAGAGCCAAACATAATTAATGTATTTTTTTATACCTGGTTTCTGAATCCCTTCCTTAACCCAATGGTAAAACCTCATCTACCACCACAGCAGCGAATGGGCTTCTCCTGAATTTAATATAACCCACATAAACATCTTGTACATATGGAGAACAACAAAAAAAAGCCACCTCCACGCACAAAGCAGGTGTTAAAATTTGTTTCCTCGGGCTGGAAGAAACTCTTCCTGGAAGCAACACTCCACTCATTGGACAAACAGCGACTGGAAGAATTCCATGGCCATACACATGAAGTTGGCTCTTTATCAAGCTGCATTACAGAAGTGATTTAGGTGTATTCATACACACAACCTGAGCAAGGGCTCTGCTTGGTAATAAGTTTCAGGCTGGTAATTGCCCCGAAACCAAGACGAAATGATGGAGTGAACATTAGAGAGGAATTCTGTAGGAAACAGTGAACTGACCTTCCACACCTCCTGGTTGGCTGCACTGGGAAGATAAAGCAGAGCACACTCTGTCAGAAGCACTACAGCAGTTCCCAGTTTTAAGAGCAGACTTTCACTTCAGACTCTGCCTGCAGCTTTGATTAAGAACTGGGAAAGGGAAATCTGCACACAGGCAGGGACAATAACTAGCTATAGATTATTCTTTTTTAATTCTTAAAGCACACTGAAAGAGGAATTGTTCAGCCTTTTGGTGTCTGAATCAAAACAGATGACAAACATACATGTGCATTCCTGAGATAGATCTGAAGGGCAACACTGAAAAAGCCCTACTAAATAAAGCGGAAGAAAAGCAATGCAAGAAAGAGGGACATCCTTTGCAGTCTTGGGAGAAAGTTTACCCCATAGTGCTCTTGGCCTGACTGAGGGGGAGGGGATATAATGGATGTAAAAATCCAAAAATTAACTGAATAAGTAAGGAGGAAAAGTGTCAAGCCACAAAAGTCACTGGGACATGAGAAATCCTCCCATCACTGTAAAAAAAAAATCTCATTGACTTAGGTATTCTTAATGAGCACATTAGGGGACCAGCCAATAAATTCCTTACGAGGTTAATCCATATCAATGTGTCACAGATGTAAAGAGCAAGAGATGGGGAAAAGACACCCGTGTGCCACTGCCACTGACTCAGAGCGTGGCCTTTGTGAGCCACTTGGCCCTTCTGCCTCGGTTTCTCTGCTTGTAAAACACCAATAACCCCTATCAAACACTCACAAACGGAGACCCAAAGCATTGCTTTATCATGGAAGAGCCAGGGAGGACAGTGGCTCGGCCACAGTGGTGGAATGAGAACCAGCAGAGCCACATTCCACAAGTTATGGCCATAAATCGATCACCCTGACCAGGTTTGGCTTTGTGACACCGTAATTGTCACAGCAGCAGCTCCACGACTGTGAAACGAGCCCTTTGCTCAGCCTGCACCAACAAGAAGCCCCTGGCAAACCCGACTGCAACAGCAAAGAACAGAAGCAACCCAAACCCCATAAACTTTTGAGGGTATCTGTGATAAAATCTTCTCCACGTGCTTTTATGGTCACAGGCTGGTGCTGTGTAAGGGCCCAGCCAAGAGGGGAAGGGACTCAACCAGGAGCATGTTTGAAGACAGAGCAGATTTCAAGCAAATTCATCTCTTTTATGCAGGCACCACACAAAAATAGATGTTTCTCACAGTGACAAGATGAAATTTTCAGCTGGTCAGCGACTGCTCCTCGCTGGGGAACCACATGACTGCCCCAACACATAAGAACATTTTATCTGCCAGCTTGCAAGGAAGACCACATAGTTAATCGTTTGCAACCTCCTTTCCCCCAGAAGATCTTCAGAGTTGAGTAATAAAATTCCTCACATGATTTCAATGAGAGGGTTCACTTGTCAGGGGCTGTTTCGAGATAGTATCATATGTCAGGGAGGTGCTGCTCAGATCAAGTTTTCCAACCTTGTGTTTTCAAGGCTTCACTGAAAATGAAAAAAAAAAAAAAAAAAAAAAACCAAAAACAAACCACGGCTTCAGGCTCTGAAGTTTGAAACTGGAGGAAAGAGAAATAATCTCTGGATGTTATTTGCAAAATGTGAGAGTTGGCCAAATAATGGGGGAAGAAGAAAACACTCTTATTTAAGCCCTGACCAACTCCTGAGATCGCAGAGTGGTTATGAGTTCTGCTGCTGTCTCCTTGCAGGAACCTGAGCAAGTTAATCCCTCCACACACCTTGGTTTGCCACCTGCCAGACGAAAAATAACACTTTCTTTTCATATCCTGTTATTCCTGCTTGTATTGTTCCCCAAATTAAAAGCATTTGTCAAAACACTTATCTCCTGCATGAACACTGGGAATTGCATTCCCAGGTACCACCCGGCCCCTTTGCATGACTGAGTGCTCAAATACAAACTCTTTGTACACTTTGCTCCCCATCCATCCTAATTTCACACCAGTCAGAAGGGACCTTTAGTCAACATGGAAATATTAGAATGATAAAATACAGTTTATTACTGATACTATGCACGAAACCAGCTTTAGAGACATCAGTTAAACACCCCAAAAAATCAAATTGTCCTCATTATCTCCCCAAAATCCCACCATAATCACTGCATTGATAACCCACAAGATCATATTATCAGCATAGGTATAATTAAAGCTCAATCCCACAGGGACGTGGATGCAAAGCCCAATCCCTGCCCCATTAAAATCAGTATAACATGGAATCAACTTCACAAGTGTCAAAGCTGCAAGAAGTTATCGACAGGAGGAACAAAGGCATCTTTCTTCCCTGCAGTAAGAATCTTAACCTGACAGCATTTTGATTTCACATCCTAAACTTTGCAGAAGACGAAAAATATTTGCCACAAACCCCAACACTGCGATGTGCCAATTCTGCAACGTCCCTAAAAGCTCTGCACAGAAACCACTACGAAGCTCAAGCTGCTTTCTTTAGATTAAAATGTGTTGCTTCGTGAAAATTGATTTATTTTCTAACATATAAACCCAAACATCTCCGGAGACCCCTTTGATAAAAGGGACAGTGCAGCCTCCTCCTTTCTCGTGGTTCAGTTTCATTAACTCTGCCAGTTCCCCGCCCAAAGACCCAAATTTCCCCACTGCCCCACTGACACACAACAAAAAAAAGAGCAGTCCCAGAAGTTAACGGCAGAACAATTCCTGACAGTCACGCTCATTAAAAATTCATTTTATTAAAAATTAAATTAGCTTTAAAAGTGAATGGCAGAACCCCACTGTTTTCCCAGCTCCAGACGCTGATGAAAAAACATACCAAACACTTCCATGAACTTATGGATTATCACTGCAAAGTAAACACTTCATGATAATTTCATTTTCAAAACACTGGACAGCCGTGAACTTTCAACATCCTTTTAAAAAAGACCAGTAAGACTCGCACTGGAACTGCCTGAAAAATAAGCTTTCTGCAGCTGACACCGGCTACTAATTCCACAGAATTACCAGACTCACAATTCCAGAGAGATGCACGTTGTCTAAAAAGGTCAACAAATCAAAGGAATTGCTTGAGACTGCTCAGTATAAAGCAGTCCCAGAGATAACCAGGCCTCATCCACACGGGGTTTTCTTCCCCGATTTCCTTACCCCTCCTTAAAATTCCTGCTGTTTCACCCAGGATGGCACTCCTGTAACCCGGCTGGCAGGCTGCACACCACAATGTCGTCTAGACCTGCTCCCAACAGTGGGATGACACAGGACTAAAAATGCTGATGCCTGTTCTGGTGCTGAGGGGAGGAAACACAAGTTCCTTGTTCCCAGCCTCATGCCCAGGCTCGCCGGGGAATTCTGTCAACCACACACAAAAAGTTGTGGCTGTCGTGGGGTGGGTAAAGAACAATCCTCACCAAAAAAAAAAAGGGAGAAGAGCTTTCCCAAAGCCCAGTTTTCACCTGCAGCATCAAACCCTGCCCTTTCGCAGCCCGCTGCTCTCAGGACATGCAGACAACAAACACATCCCTGCACAGATTACATTTTCCATCCCTCTCTTCCCTCTCCCCCCATCTGCATCTCCGAGATGTTTTCTCAGCAATTTGGGAAAAGAAATGGCAAAACGGGAGACGCAAAACACAGAAATAAAATTAAGTTTGTTCTCTGCTGTTGCTGGATTCGGTCCTACCGTGACGGGAGGAGGAAAAAAGAAATGTTAGGAGTGATAAATCCATGTATACCTACTCCAAACTACACCCCGCTCCCCAAGGGACACGGCATAATGGTAAATAAATATAGATGCAGCTCCTACTAATGAGGCCGGGTACAGCAAGGCCAAGGAAAATGCAATCATCTCGGGGAAAAAAACTGCACAGGACTCCTCCTCTCCCATCCATGGAGGAAATCAAATGCCAGCTGCACCATCCCAGGAAGGAAGCAGAGCCTGTACCTGATGAGCCCTGCAGAAATGAGCGAGTCATATCACGGGACTCCAGGCTTTCGTCTGCAGAGCACAATTCCTCGCTCCCGTATTTTACGTGGCATCATTCATGCAAATTGTAGGGTTGGGTTTGGGGTTTTTTTCTTTCCCCCCCACCAGTCTTCCTTATTTTTTTTTGCCCCCCTCCATCCCCACTAGTCTGGAGCAGGGGCACGTAGGTAGTGTCTCTGAGATCCGCTCTCTCGAGTTTAACACTTTCCTCCCTACAAAGTTTAAACCCTCGCAGTTTTTGTTCACAAACCCTTTGCACTGAAAAGCCACCGAGTCACACTCCCAAGAACAAACTGAGACAGCCCCGACTCCACAAACACGCTTAAACCTTCATTTCCTCTTCCTTCTTCTCCCTTCCCCACCCCCAAAAAGAGCATTTTTTCCTGTCCCTAGCACGAAGGAACCGGGATAAAAACAGCACATCCAAGCAAGGCTTTTGCAGAGCTATCGCAAAGAACGAAATGCTTCCGCAGAAGTGCTTTGCAAACATACCAAGAGACACTCTAACAACTCAAGGAAAAAAAAAACAGAAAGAAAAGAAAAGAAAGAACCCGTCAGACCAAACTGAGGTCGAAGAACTCGGCGGGGTCTGGCTCGGGTGTGTATTCTGCACCCAAAAACACTCGGCTCTTGTTTTGTTTGAACCCCGAAGCAGAGGAAAACACTTCCAGCACCATTCCCTGCGGCCAAACACGCTGTTCTGCCCCCCAGAAAGAGACACCCCAGGCACGGATAAAATTCCATTTACCCCCCATACCCACCCCGCTTCCCAAGAAGTGCAAAATAAACAAGAGCCGGACACCCCACCCAAGCTCACCTCGCACATTTTGGGAGCGACTTCCCACCGGGTCCTCCTCCCCCCACACCTATCCCCATGTTAAAACTCTCCGGCAACCTCACACCCTCCGGCTTCACCCCAAAAAAACCCTCCCCAAAAACCCCGGGGCAGCCAAAGGGGTTCGGGGCAGCCCCGACCCCTGCCCATCCACCTCTGTAGGGACACGGAGCATCCCAAAAGGGAGCCCCCCATCCCTGCAGCGTCTGAGCCCCCCAGGGGGGTGTCCCTGGCTCAGGGGGTGTCCCTGGCTCGGGGGGGGTGTCCCTGGCTCGGGGGGCACCATCCCAGCCCCAAAACTCGGCGGCGATCAAACCCCCCCCCCCCAAAGCCCCCCCAGCACCCACCCATGCTGAGGGGGCTCCGCCGCCACTCCGTGGCCCCCTGGCCCCGCAAAGGGAGGGCAGCAAACATCGCAATAAACACATAAATAAGCAGCAAGAACAACCCCAAAGCTGCCCTGCCCCTCCCGCAGCAGCTGCCCGGGGACACCTTCCTCCTCCTCCTCCTCCTCCTCCTGCTCAGCCCCCCAAAACGCCGCGGCCCCAACTCCGGGCTGAGGGGCTGCCCGCCCCCCCCAGGCCGCCCCCCGGTGCCCCCTCACGCACATCCCGCTCTGCGGCTCGCCGAGCCCCTCCGGCCGAGGGGGGACCCCCTTCCCGCTGCCCTCCCTCTCCCTCCAGCCCACCCCCGCGCCCGCAGAGGGACCGGCTCGGCCCGGGGGAGCCCACCCGGCGGCACTCGGCGCTGCTGAGTCACCG
>JAWWEW010000112.1:113484647-113500516 GCA_035583185.1 Anabacerthia variegaticeps
GGGGCTGGGCTGGAATTGCCAGAGAAGCTGTGGCTGCCCCTGGATCCATCCCTGGCAGTGTCCAAGGCCAGGTTGGACTCCCTTAGAGCAACCTGGGCTAGTGGAAGGTGTCCCTGTGAAGTGAAGGGGAATGGAATGAGATGAGCTTTGAGGTCCCTTCCCACCCAAACCACTCTAGAGTTTGATTCTGTACCATCTGGACAAGTTGAAAACCAAACCCACGAAGGAACCAAGCCTTGGCAGGAGGAGGTGTCAGCGGCCCCTTTGATACCACCCAGTGAGCGTGTCTGCCTGGAAGCTCAGCAAGATAAAAGGTGCCCTGTCACAGATCCCAGGGTGGTGTTCCCTCATCATGGATGGCTCCAGCATCAGCTGTGATCATGGACTGAACCCCTGAGTGCTTAGCGAGGAGTTAAGCAGCTTGTCACCAGAGCACTGTGTCAGCCCTCTGAAAAGCAGAGTGACCTACTTTCTTGCCTTTTTTATTCAAATTGCTGGACCAAGCCTTGTAATCAGATAATATGTGCTTGATGAGTGTTGAATTCCATTAGCTGCTCTATAATAACTGAGTTAGAGGTCATACATCTTGTAAATTCCTGACTTGACACCGTTTGTGTTATAGCATTACCAGTAAATATTTCTAATTAAAATTCTTTTAACAATGTGTGAAATCTTCTTTCGCTCTCAGAACTCTTGTCTAAACTGTCACATCAAAACAAATTGGACCCACCCGAGTGTTTTGTTGTGTCCTATGAATGAGCTTCATCTCCTGCTGTAGAGAATGTGAATGATAAAGATGCCAAGCATTTACTTGGGGAAAATAGGAGAATTATTTTAAGCATCCGAATAAATACAATCTTCATTCATCTCTTTCACTCTCCTGGGGTACAGTAGGATGTGCTGCATAAAAAAGTATGAGCCACCCTGCTAAATCAGTCCTGCAGAAGTTTTGGTGTCTGTTCTTCTCTAAGGAAGTGCACACATCAGTTCTTTGATAAAAGTGTAATAATCACCATGGATCTCATAACAGCAGCCATTTCCTTGCATGAAACACAGACAAACCCAGGACATGGTTTCCATTTAGGGGGCTTTTTAAATAAATCTGGTTAATTTAAAGGAAATAGTAATCTGACACAGCTGAGACATGGCATGAGACAGACTTTTTTAATAAACTGGTTATATTCCTGCACTGTAAGTTATAAAAAAACCAACAGAATAAGAAGTTTTTCTGCCACTGGTTAAAGTGCATGAAAGGGTTACATGTTGCTTATCTCTCTGCTCTGTTTTCAGACTGAACTGCTTGACCTCTCCACAGTGGATGTGATCTTGATCTCCAACTATCACTGCATGATGGCACTGCCCTATATCACAGAGTACACAGGGTTCACTGGAACAGTCTATGCCACCGAGCCCACTGTTCAAATTGGCAGGTAAAAAGCCCCTTCCTATTCTCTACTCCTCTCCCATCACTGCTCAGGAGAAGGTGTAAAGGACAATATGGGAAGAGGAGTGGTGTCTAATGTTCCGAAGAGGCTCTTAGGCAGGAGCTGAACACTAGCCAAGTCCTTAGTGCTGCAAATGTGTTAACTCAATGTTTCCCAACCTGTGGGACCATGTGTGCTCAGCATTTACAGCAGGTGCTTTGTGTGGAATGCAGGCAGGAGATCTTGAGTGGGCTGAGACACCTTGAGCAGCAATTGCCATACAGCCAATTTCAAAGCCCATGAATCAGAGACTTCTCCTGCTCCTCTCTGCTCCCCTTAAACAAAAGGAGTCTTTTCAATGAGAAAACTGGAATTGTTGCCCAGAGAAGCTGTGGTGCCCCATCCCTGGAAGTGTCCAAGGCCAGGTTGGACAGGGCTTGGAGTAACCTGGGATGGTGGGAGGTGTCCCTGCCCATGGCAGGGACATGGAATGAGATGAGCTTTAAGGTCCCTTCCAAGCCAAACCATTCTAGGATTCCATATAACCACCCTCTCCTCCACTCCTTGGAAAGGAATTTAAGCTGACTTCACCTCAAATGGCAATTGAGATACATAAGCTCTGAACTCCAGAGAGAAGTGCTGAGAAAAAGAGTAGAAGCTGGAGAGTGAAATCGAAAATCTAAGATCTGACAACACAGTCAAACCATAATAGCCATCAAATTTGGCAGTCTATTCTTACAAAACTGCCTTGGTGGTTGAATAGGTCAACACCAAATGCTGCAGGTTTGTGCCTTGATGAGGCCTAACTGGCCCTGTGCTCTGTGCCCCTCTCATGCAGAGCAGTAATTACGCTCAGTAATTACGACCAGGATCAGGCCGTGGCATCTGCACAACTCTGTAAGAACTTTGGGGCAGGGATCCTTGTGTGTTAAAGGTCCTGTGCAGACTTTCCATGCCACAGTAATTCCCCCACTGTGTAAAAACAAAGAGAAACTGAAGGCCCTTGCAGGTGAAAGGAATTGTCTGAATATGAACTAGTAGCAGACCTCTGGGGCTTGTTGGTCCAGAGCTGAAGATAACAAACACAGTCATGTGGGAGACTATACTGGTGTGGTTCTGCCCATCCCAAGGAATTCCACATGCCATTCTGCAGGTAAATCTGTGACTTCCTGACTTCAAGAGGAATTTAAAATGCTGTTTAGTGAAATCTGCAGTGAGAATTTTTAATGCCTGACATATTTTTCTGTCTCAAACGTGCACGGGCAGATGAGGAGAGTTCCCTCTGACAATGTGCTCGGCTTCTCTAAAGTGATAAACAGGCACCAGCTAATGAGTTTTCTTTGTGTATTTTGTCTCATTTCATATGACTGGTTATGTCAGTAATGAAGAAATTATCTGGCACTTCCCAAGTAACCCATAGCCCAGTGGGCCGGATCCTGTGCTGGCACAACCAGGCAGATGGAGCTGCTGGGGAAACAGGGGTGCTGTTGGTAATTGCTGCGGTCCCTCTGGGGGAAGAGCCCCTCTTTAAAACTGCCTGGTGATGTTACAGTTTGTGTGGTGTTTTGGAGAGATTTGGGGCAAAGCTCTCTCCCGTGTGAGAGGCTGCAGTGCTAATTTAGCCATGATTATCTTCTCAGACTCCTCATGGAAGAGCTGGTGAATTCCATTGAACGCGTGCCAAAGGCTCAGTCTGCCTCCATGTGGAAGAACAAGGAGGTGCAGAGGTAAGGAACGAGTCACCGGGAAAGGTGGCTGTCCTAAAACACTCTGGAACCAGAGTTCAGGATTCACTGTCATGATGGGTCAGCTCCCACCATTTGAGATTTCCAAGGAAAAAAAAAGGATCACAGCTATGACTCCTTGGGTCGGTTCTTTCTGCAATCATTTGCACATTGTTGGTCCTCCAGCCTTACGAGCTTGATTTAGTTTAGCTCCATGATGGCAGATAAAACCAGCACATTTCTGTATTAACATCATAAAAAGTTATTGAAATTAGCAGGCTATTTAAGCTTAATTAAATTATATTGGAATAATTTGAATTTAAAGTGATATTTGCATTCATGTCTGCTGAAATACTAAGAAAGTGAAGCCACAGCTGTTGGAGGGAACTGGTGGTTGACCCCAGAGCTGTGTTACCTTTCTTCCCATCTTCTTTTACACTTGCACACCAGAAGTGAGATTTTTGGCTTTCCAAAGCTTAAAACCATATTAAAAATGGATTACAAAAGATTATTTGGAAACACCATGTCCATTATTCCAGCTATACATCAAAACAAGATGCTCAAAATTGAGGGCTTCTACATCTAACATTTTGAAAGCCTGTGGAAGCTAAAAATTATCCATACAGTTTACTAATTACAGGTAATGCTTTCCTTGGAAATAAAAACAATTTTAGGTGCACAACTTGTCCCTTGGAGGAGACAGTTTCGTTTTTAGCACATTTTAAAGATAGGGTTGGTTGATTAGAAAGTTATTTTTAAAGGCTGCTTTGTGCATTTTTAATTGATCTCCCATTTTCTACCACTAATTCTTAAGGTGGCTTGATTTAAGAGTTTCCTAAAAATTGAATTATTTCCTACGTTACAAAAGTTGTCTTGATATTTTCCACTATCACAAAGCCAAGAAATTAAAAATCCAAATTGCCATGGTTTTAGCTATATTTTGTGTTCCCCTGCTGAGCTCAGGGGCAGCCTTTGCCCTGGAACTCTCCCTCTTCTGAGAAGGCAGGTAAAACTCTGATGTAAAGCAAAACTAAAGACAATCAAGTTCCTCAGCATTTCCAGGGTAGTGGTTTTTCTAAATGTTGGAGTTTGCTGGCCTCACCAGACCCACTCCTGCAGCTCCCAGTGTGGGAAGAGAGCACTGGAGCTGTTATTCCCGGCACACCACGGCATGTGTTTTGTATGCACAGTTTAAAGGAGGATCATATATCTTGGAGCTCATATAATGTCACTTTCCTGGTGGTCATATTTTAGGAAAAGTGCTGCCTGGCACTTTGCATGCTGCTGACTATTCCAGAGGCGAGCACAGAGAGGGAATCTTTGTTCTCAGTCAGCTGCCAGAGAAGGCTGCAGTCTTTTTTTGTTGAAGGGGTATTTAAAATACGTTTTCCTCCCTCATAGTGCTGGGGAAGTACCCCAAAATTGATAGTTCCCCCTGGGTACCATCATGTAGCTGTTCTAGAGGGGTACCAGGGTGGTACTAAGCAGCTATTTAGTAACATAAATGTGTGTGTCAGAAACTCTGCCACGAGGCCACGAGCCAGTGTTGTCTGTGAGCCAGAACAAAGGGACCAATCTGAATTCCCTTTCCACCCGTGCTCTTGAGTTTCCCCCTTCACCTCCCTGTGCTTCTGTAAAACAGAGCTCCCACCCACCCTGGAGGGCATAGGGGGACTTAATTAATGTTTGCCAAGTGTTTGGAGGCTCCTGGTGACAAGTGTCACGCAGGAGTGAATGGAACTGATTATTAGAGCATGTGAGGAAACATCCACTGCTCCCCAAATCAGCACCTGGCTAATAGCACAGGCAGGGCTGGGCTGACATCCGTTACTTAAGAAAATGTGATCCTTGAGGAATTGGGGTTTTTTTAATCCTTGGCTGTTGCTAGAACAGAATACTTATTACTTCTGAGTGTAACTTCAATTTTTCAGGCTGATCAATCCCCATTACTGCTTTACAGTTCAGCTGGTTCTACTCTGAACAGTTAGTATAAAACACAAAGTATTATCATCTCCATTAGATAAAGCGTTGGAGCATTTTAAATGCAAACACTGTATAAAATATAATAAGTTCATTAGAGTGGTTTACATTTTTCCATTACCAGACCCAGTCTGAACTAATAGCTTAGCCAGTTTTATTGCCAGTGGGTTTTATTGGAGATGAGCTGTCTCATGGAAGCTCTGCAGGTTGGCAGCCAGGGTATCTTCCACACAGGGTGGGATTCAGAGGGTGAAGAGGAAATTTGCCTTGTGAAAGGCACTTGGTTGACTACTTGTTTGGTGGTTTCTTGTGTCTTGTAAAGTGTCTGAAACAGGCTGTTTCCTGAGGCTGAGTAGGGGAACAGTTCTGATCTGGTTTGGTGCTGCATCCTCCTCTCCCTTCAAACAGTTCTGTGGGGTTTTGTCACATATAAAATGCCACCTTCTGCACTGACCAGGAGGGACTGTCTCTGTGCAGATGCCCAGTCACAAAAACGAAGCTCTGATGTTTCTTAAGCCTAAATGTTGTGTCCTTGATGGTGCTGCTTCGTGGCACCTTCGTGTTTGTGGCTGTCCCAACATCTGCCCACACACTTCTGGTTGCTGTGAGGGGATCCATAACAGGGTGTTGCCAAAGTAGATTGATTTACTTCCAGACTCTAAAATATCCTGCAGTACCTCTCAGTGCAGGTTTTAAAACACTGAATGCCAGCAGGGGCACATTGAGGGACCAGCACCTCGTTTTCTCTGTGCCACCACTCACCCAAATGAACCCACTGGAGACTGGTGCCACTGGTCTCTGTCAGGGGTTAGAGTATTTTCACAGATTCAAGGCTAACAGAAACTTCCTTCAATCACCAAGGACAATTCCCCACTTTCTCCATTACCTGGAGAAATATTCTCCTCTTCCCAGAAGAGAAGCTCCTGAAAGCATCCAACACTAAATGCCTCTTACGGTGGGTTAAAGGCTTTTACAGGCAATTTGCTTCAATGTGGTGGTGGACAACTATCCACATTGTTTGGCCTTTTGTTGCTTGACTTCCCAAAAAAGACCTTGAAGGCTTTGTTTGTTTCCTGAAGCACAATGTGCTTTCAGCCAGCGTGTGCTGGAATTACAGTTATCGCTCCAGACCTGTGCAGTGGTCTTGGCAAGAGCTGGCCTTAATCCTTTCTTCAGTATCTTAAATTATGAAGGAGTTCACTGACCTAGCAGATATAACAATAAATTAAATTGCTTTAAACAAATTGATCAAAAAAACTTGACCAATTTCCATAAATCTTTGGAAATTGGTTTGAATTAGCCTTTGATTTAGCATTGGTTTAATATACAAAAAAAAATATCCTATTCTTCTTATGCATTTGGCAGCTGTGCTGCTTCCTGCCTCAGTCCATGTTCCTAAGGAAGATTTATTTCCCAGGAGTTAGCCATCCCTCTTAGAGCCTGTGACATTATAGTTCACTTCTTCCCTTGACAACGCCATCCAGCTAACTTGCAATGTCTGTGAGGAGCAGAATGGATGGATTTTACTTTGGTGTAAAACATCTTAAAGACTTCCGTGTAGGGAATTTCAGAGAGCTCTGCAGTGTCAGCTCGTGTCTCCTTGCCAGTGCACTGGAGCTGAAGGCAGGCGAGCTGAGCTGCAGGGACACGTGCTCTTGGAAGAGCCCAGTGACACAAACCAGAGCAGAGCCCCGCTCGTGGTCTGGGACCTGTATTTCAATCACTAGAGTGTGTCACGTTATTAGTATATTAGATTATTCAGGTGTTTTCAGGTTCTTAAGACATGCAAAACAGACACCGATCCAAGATCCCAGTCATCTCTACCACGCTGACAGATCAGGCAGCATCTTTCATCAGGGATGAAAACACCACACAGGTTGTGATAACACCTCAGTCACAGCTCCTTCTTTGATGCAAGGGCTGGGTAGAACAGCAGCAAAGAGCTGGAGGGGAGCAGTCCTTGGGATGAGCAGGAATGGGCTGGGCCTCAACACGAGCTCCTGCCTTTGAAGCACCAGGAGTCCTGAAGATAACAGGAGTGAGATCTGAGATCTGGAGAACACACAGGGTGTAAAAAGTGCAGCAGGACATTCTGAAGGTGCTGGTCTTTGCAGGTTGCTGCCGGCGCCGCTGAAGGACGCCGTGGAGGTGTCCATGTGGAGGAAGTGCTACAGCATGCCCGAAGTGAACGCGGCCCTCAGTAAGATCCAGCTCGTGGGCTATTCCCAGAAAATTGTGAGTACCTCTAAAGCACTGCCCTCAGGTCAACACCAACAACTTGTTTCCCAGCTTTTCTCTGGAAATGCCCTTCCTTTTCTCTTCCCCTCTAGATGCCGTGTGAGACCTAGTTACCTTAGCCTGGGAAAGCAAGACAGGGCTATACAGAATGTCTCTCATTCTGCCTCCCAGGAAGGGTTCTTGTTTGCTGAAATGAGGGAATATCCATTTGTTTCTCCCCTTCCTTGGGGAGCCCAATTTTAAGGCGGTGGACCTTCAAATTTGGAGCTGATGGGCGGCCCACTGAGAGCTGGGAGGATGTAGGGAATGGATGTATCCTGTCTGTCTGCAAAGCCACATCCCCTTCTGAGTTACCGTATCTCACTTCTGGGAATCTTTTGAGTGCTTCAGCCTCCACTTTCTTTCATACTGTAAATTAGGGATTGTAAACAAAACCTAATGGTTCGACGTGAACTTCAGAAACTCCTTTCCCAGAGCCCCCAGATAACAGTTATTGTCTGTAATGCTGCTGACTATAATCCAGTGTAGCTTCCAGAATGAACTGAACCTGCAATTCCGTAGCCTGCAGACCCCTTATGTTTTGCAGGCAGTGTGTGGACTGTGATCCCTGCTCTTGTCTGGGCCATGGTACCTATTTTTGTTGCTCAGGGGCTGTAAGAAATAAAATTTGGGTTAAAGAAAGTGGTGACTCCTCAGTATCCACAGGCTGCTACTTTTCATATTCAGGCATCCTCACAGTGTGGATGCATCTTCCCTGATTTTAGCACTGTGCTTCTGAGCCAGTCATTCTTTTACAGGTACTGGGAAAAGAACCCCATGTTTTATCTCGTCCCAAAGCTAACTTTTAAAATAACCAGACTTTAGAGCCTTGTTTTACACACTCTGAGGGATGGAGGCCCTGCCTTGCTTTGCAAGGCATCCAAATCTGCATTGAGATAGTAGAAAAAGAATTAGTATTGCAGGAATCAGGTGCTTGTTCTATTATTCAGTAACCAGAAAATAGATCACATTAGGGAGGGGTACGTGGAGGGTTATTTTCCCCTCTCCAAACAAGTGTAGCACTTTGCTGTGTTCAGATTTCTAATGACACTTGGGAAGGAGACAACTGTCACGTTGCTTATACTGAAAGTGAAATGTGGATTGAGCTTGCAGGGTGTTGTTTCTAAATCACCAGTAGACAGCTTTTAAAAAGAAATAAAGTTAGAAAGCGAGTGAGTTTGAGGTTAAGTTTGTTTTCCACGGTAAAATTTGCAACTCAGAGTTTTGTATCAGTGGAGAAATGCTTGTCCTTCCTTGTCTCCTGCTGGCCAACATGAATGTAATTTGACTAAAGGAGAATAGAGTTTTCAGGGATTTAAAGCCTCTACAAACTTTTTTAATACAGCAAAGGCAGGCAGAGAACCAACACCCTGGGTGATTCCTTCATTTTGGGGTGTCATTCACTATGAACTCAGGTGTCACAGAATTCACATGGAAGAGAGACTTTATCAAGGCTCTGCTTCAGGAAAGGTTTTTCTGAGAGCATGTGTCCTGTTAATAAATGAATAAATAAATGAATAAGCCATCAGACATACAGCCAGGATACCATAAAACCTTCTTAAAGGTCTTGAGTAGCAGAGGTGCTTTTAAAATTCATATCCCTGATGATAAAATGACCTGTTCTGATCTCTTTTGGGGCTCACTCCTTTTAATGTCTCTTGCTGTGTGTTCCAGGAGCTGTTTGGTGCTGTGCAGGTCACCCCTCTGAGCTCAGGCTACGCTCTTGGAAGCTCCAATTGGATTATCCAGTCACACTACGAAAAGGTTTCCTATGTCTCAGGATCTTCTCTGCTTACAACACACCCTCAGGTACAGCCCCTGACTTCTGTTAGTCTCCTTTAGGAGGAAGTGTCTTTGCTCAAAAGCAAAGGAGTGTCATATTCCAGCTAGGATCAGATTCAGGATAGAAGCCATGCTAAGGTAACTGTTATCAATGACTGGACTGAGTGGGCATTGATAAGACATACCCTGATAAATGACAGGTATCAATAGTTACGAGGGAAACATAACTGAAATTCTATGTCATTGATGACTTGATGTTAATTTATAACTTAACTTCTCTTTAAATAGGAGATTTTCAACAGAGTTAAACAAAAGAGCATTAGTGAATTTTTTTAAAATCCATATTTCACCAAAGAGTCTTCACAGACAGTTCACAGACTGCCTCTATATCACTTCTGAAACATCCTTCCTTGGGAGAAGTGATAGCTAACTGCCTGCCAACTCTTCCACCCTGCTCTGCTAAGGGCAAAGTCTTTATAGTGCTGTAGATGTAATTTCCAGTAAATTAATTCTCTCTAGATCCATAAATTCTTAGTGCAAAGAATGGCTTGAAGTTTGCAGTGCTGGGTGCTTCAGAAGTTGTCAAAATAGTTAAAAGCATTATTAGGAGGAGGTATTTAAAAATAATTTAGAAAATGTGGCAGGTTCATGATCAGTAAGTAATTTCCCCCAAGGTGGGTATCTGCTGGAGAGCTTTGCTTCTGAGCATCCTTCACTTAAAAGCCTGTTCTCAGGAGCTGAGCAACTGCAGTAAAGGATCCTTAATAGTCTGGCCATCCTTAGCTGCACAGACTGTATCAGAGCCTCTAAATCCCTTTTTCTCATCAGCCCCATTCCATCCTGGCTTGTGCTCTCTCATCCCCTCCTAGTGAAGGAGCAGTAACATTTGACAGTGTAGGAATGGAGTATTTCTGTGGGAAGAAACTTCTCTAAGAAGCAATTTGGTAACTAAGAATGTTTCCCCTCCATTGACCTGAAGTGGTGACTCAGTTTATCAGGTCAGACTGGCCATGGGTCCTCCTTTCCCAAAGGTGAACATTTCTCTGGAAACTCCTTGTAAAATCCCTGTTCCTGAGGAAATCAACTCCACGTGGCAGGCACTGGGGTGTGAGTGAACTGCCTGTGAGCTGTGAGCTGCACTCACTGCAACCTGCAGCAGAGTTGGGAGCATCAGACAGGGCAGCTGGAGCTTTGGAAGTGCAGAGAAGGTGCTGGGAGCCTCCCTGAAACCTGAGGGACCTGCTCCATTTAATGCCAGCAAGAGATGGAGCCTGGATTAGTCACTGCTGACAGTGCTGCTTGTCCCACCTGCTTTCCACAGCCTCATTTTTTAGCATCCAGTGCTTTGCACTTTGCACTAACACATAGTTTGAAAGAAAAGCTTACCTGGTAGTGAAAATCGCATTCAGTTTGCACTTTTCTTGTTATTTACCACTTCACAGAAGTCATCATTGTCTTGTATTTGCTTCCAGGTGCTTTTTGAAGACAATGGGTAGTTTTTCTCCTGTGAACACCAGCACAGGCTGCTACAAAATGGGGATTCTGTAATAACTGGTGGGTTTTGTGAGCTGCCAACCAGCTCTCCATCTCTGTGATGTTTGACAGACAACTTGTAATGATAACAATATCTTGAGTGGCACAGAGGCAGAGCTGTGTTCAACAAATCAAAGTTGTTTGTCTGACCTGTTTCTCCATAGAATCATGGTGAGCAGTTCATCATGAAATTCCCATTTTTTAGCAGTGTGTGAAAACTGTCACTGCATTTTGTTTTAAAATGGATACCCTTCAAGCATATCCAGAGCTTTTTGAATAGTAGTAAAAGCTGAGCACTTTTCCAGGGAGTTGGGAGTTCGGCCTGGCACCTTCCATTGTTCCCTTTTCTGTCTTCTGGCAGATGGTTCCTATTGAAATTTTGCCTCCCCCTCTCCTGAGGCAGGAATTGACACCGTTGCCACTGAAGTGGAGAACAGGAGTTGACAGCACAGGTTCAGACATGTCACTAAAAGCCTTTTAAGACATATTCTTTACATTAACCCACAAAAATCAATGCAAGCCCTCTCACTGCAATGGCATCTGAAATTATGTGGATCTAATGTGGCATAATCATTATGTACATTATCACAGGCAGATTCCATATTATTTTTTATTGCATTATTGGCATTTCATTTTCACGGACACACTACGGGGAGTCAGAGATTGTGATAAATCTCACGTGTCAGGTCTGATCCTACAAGGGGGTGCACAGTGTAAACTTCTGTCAAAGCTGATATGAAATTCCCCTGCTTGTTTAACAGAGCAAGGTCCTTCTCAGCTGCTTCAGAATGGCTCTGGGAACTGTGAGCAGGGGAATTAACCTTACAGTGGTCTTCAAGGTTCAGTAGAGGAAATCTCTTCATCAGTCTCTTCTGGTAGAAATCTTTCCTGATTGGTGAGACTGCAGCAATATCTACTCTGTGCATGCTAATGGAGAGAAATGGGTTTGCATTTTCATTCTGGTTCAGTAAAATACTGATATAAAACATGTTAATTAACAGACCTCAGTGAATAAAGGGACTTTGAGGATCCAGTCGATGATTCCAACTCAGTATATTCTATGATGCCATGATCCTGTGATTTAGATTCACGCCCAAAACTGACTGCTTCAAGCCCAAAGGCCCTTGATGATCTCCCCTCTTCCAAACTGAGTCCACTGAAAGGGTGGGGAAAGTGGCACTGCCCCTGTAGAGCCCTGGAAATCAAAGCTGACACCTGGATTTGCAAAGGGAAGTAAGTTGGAAACTGATGCAGCCAGAGCTGGGAACACACGTGTCAAACCTTGCTGACTCCCTGCCACATCCCCAGCAAACCATGGCCTTTCCAGGGCTCAGCTCCTGGGGCCGTGCACTGATCAGACTCCAGGGAGTACTTGGAGATGGATCCAGCTGCAGTTCCGCTGTTTGTTCTGGGCTGTGGGTGCAGGTAAACAGTTGGACGTGTTTTTATGAACTCCACTCAGGTCTCCACAGATGGAGGAACATTAAGTTTCAAATGTTCCCTGTGTTCTCCTCCTTGGTCACTGTATCTAAGACGTCCTACCCAGAGAAACCTGTGTGACAACTTCCCATCCCTCATGTTATTTCCCTGTGCTCTGTTGCAGCCCATGGACCAGGCTTCTCTTAAAAACAGTGATGTTCTCATCCTGACGGGGCTGACCCAAATCCCCACTGCCAACCCGGATGGAATGGTGGGAGAGTTCTGCAGCAACTTGGGTAGGTCATGGGGAGAATTCCTCTGCCTGTTTTATCATCTTATTCATGGCTTTGGGTGGGAAATAATTCTGAGATTCCTGGAATTGAGTAAGTTGTCCAGCTATAGCTTCTGGCATAAAACTAGCTGTTTAGATTTTACGACGTGCTCCTGATGTCATTAATACAGTAAGTGCTTGGAGAGACACAGGTTGTACCTAAAATGTTTTGGAATGGAACAGGTATAATGAGATTTAATCATCTGCTGCTCCTGGTTTGCTAAGTATGTTGCTTGGCTGCCAACAGACTACGTGTGGCCTGGGCTTTGGATATTGTTCCCAGCTGAAATATTACTATTTCCTTCCTGTATCTCAGCCAGTGTAAAATCCTTACATGCTTTTTTATGACTTTCAGTTTTGAAAACAAGCACATCTGCTTCCCTTCTTACACCTGATTTTTTAAATATATCAAAAGCAAACAGCACAAGCTCTGTTTAAAATAAAATGGAGATATATTTATAGACCCCCCAGAAATATAAAACCTAATCAGACGCTTTCACAGCTGGAAAAGCTGATAATTGCAAAGCTGTGATATCAGTGTGAATGGCAACATTTTCCAGCCTGCCTGGAATGTCACATCCAGTGCTCTTCTCTCCTTTTCCCCCCTTCCCCCACCTCAGTTGCCGTGTGGTCTCAGCCTTCTTCCATCAACCCACTTTCTCCTGTCTGCCCAGCTGCATGTTGCCTGTTCCTTTGTCAGAGATCTTTCCCTTTATTTTAAGTTCACCACTTTTTGCACAGAAAACTAAAAAGCTTGTGATAGGAGGATCCTTACAGAGGTTACCAGAAGACATTACAAAACTATATCAGGCTAAATTCCTGGTCTTAGTGGGAGGAGATGGAACTGGGTGATCTTTAGGGTCCCTTCCCATCCAAGCCATTCAATGATTCTGTTAACGGAGCACATTTTGGCATTTTATAAGACTGATAATCAGTGGTTTTACCAAAGATCCTCTCTGCCAACATCTTCCAACAGGGACCCAGGAGCACATGCCTGGAAAAGAGTTGAACAGGGTGAGATTATAGAATACTTTCCTCTCCTAATCTTCATTTTTATTTCAGGAATTTCCTGAATCAAACATGATTGTGTAGTTATGTTGAGTGGATTTGTTCAACCTCCCCTCAAAGCTGTGTTAACTCTTAACACCTGGGACTTCCTCTCCTAAATGATGTGTGTTTTACATGTGTGTATTTCATCTGTGTTTTCATTGTTCTTAAGCATAGTTAATTTTATGACCCTGTGATGAGCTTTGGTGACCTTGTTGTGCTGGATCCAGTTGTGCTGCCCCTCTCTGTCCCCCTGACAGGCATGATCATCTCCTATCATGCTAAGTAAACAATTTAATGAACCATTGTTAATTAAAATGTTTTTAAAAATTAAAGTCTTAGAGGTGTGGTTGGGCCAAGGCAAAATTGAGGAGTTGAATGTGCATAAATAAACGTGTTACATATGTTGGTACAGGTGAGTATCTGTCTGTCCAGAAACATTCTGAATTATTTTGAGGGGTTTGCAGAAGGTCTTCAAGCTTTAAAGACAAAAGAAGCTCCATGTTTAAAATAATGCCATTTTAAGAATCTGGAATTTGAGTGGTATTTGCCAAAACCCACCAATCTGAAGAAATTAAATAATTCCATATTAATGCAGTGCTAGGACCATCTTTTACATGGCACCAGTAGTTGCACTTCTACCCAACATCAGGAGAAGAAAACAGGGAATCAGTTTTCTTTCAAATATGTAAAAAGTCCAAAAAGCAGTGGGTTGCTGGGAATAAACAAGAGCAGGCAAGCTGAGCACAGCAGTTTTCATCTCTTTTTCCCATTTCCAGAATGTTCAGGGGAGTGCATGAGCAGCTTAGAATTCACTTGGTAAAAACTCTGAAGCAGCCCAAAATGTACCAAAAGCAGGGGTGATGAGGTAACAGCATGTTTGTGAAGAGGGGCTGTGAAACACAGGAATGGGAGTGTGAAAATTGCACCTTGATCTCTGTTCCCCTCCCAGCATGTGGAGCTGCAGAGCCTGATTCCCGTGATTCCCAAATCACTTCCAGGATTTTTGCCCCAAACCCCTTTTTTCCATGCTCAGCACCAACACTCTGCAGCTCAGGAAGAGCAGTTGCATTTTCTCATTGCCTTGGGCATCATCAGAAAAGTGTCTGTGGGGGGAGTTTGGGATGTTCTGAGTGAGTGTGTGGCCGTGTCTCTGCGAGGGGGTGTTTATATAAAGCAGAAAAAAGCACAGTTTGCTTTTTAGGTGCCAACTTGACCTTGTGGTGGCAGCTGTTGGCAAAGCAAGGATCTCTTTGTGAGTTGTAAATTGAACGACTTGTGATAGAGCTACTGAAGGAGACTAAATTTGAAATGCCAAGATTATTATACAACTTTTATCAAGAGAGTACATCCAGCATTCACAGAGATAAATAGGGCTTTAAGCAGCTTTCAGATAGACATGTCGTGTTACTGACAACTCTAGAAAGTTGTTGTAGTGGTGCAGAGAGCCAGATTGGACCTGCTGCTTGCTTGGAAAGGTTTCCATCCCTTAGGAGAGACAGTTTTCACCAGGCCAGTGTCAAGGCTGCATCCTGTGCCACCAGGAACATGAGATTTGAGGGGACAGCAACCCTGGGTCCCTGGCCTGGTGGGCAGCTGCCTGGAAGAGTGCTCCACTCCCTGGGCTGGGGTTTTATAGTCCTTGTGTTATTTCCTCTGTGGCCTCAGGAATCCTGAACTTCTCTTGTTTTCAGCAGAAAAGGCTGGAGGTTCCCACAGTGAACCAGTGGCTGTGGGGAAGGGAGAGCTGTGAGTCCAAGCTGTGTTGGGCTTGCATGGCCAGGTTGTGGTAGAAATGGGGCTGCAGAGGTGGCTTTTGTGAGAAGGTGCCAGAAGCTTCCCCATGTCCAATGGAGCCAATTCCAGCTCCAGGGTGGACCCACTGCTGGCCAAGGCTGAGCCCATCAGTGACAGGGGCAGCACCTCTGGGATAACAGAGTCAGGAAGGGGAAAGGAGTTGCTGTGCAGGAACAATTGCAGCCAGGAAAGAGAGCAGGGAGGAGAAGTGAGAGGGGCAGCCCTGCAGCCCCCAGGGCAGAGCAGCAGGAGGGGCAGGAGGTGCCAGGGCTGAGGTGCCCCTGCAGCCCCAGGGCAGAGCAGCAGGAGGGGCAGGAGGTGCCAGGGCTGAGGTGCCCCTGCAGCCCCAGGGCAGAGCAGCAGGAGGGGCAGGAGGTGCCAGGGCTGAGGTGCCCCTGCAGCCCCAGGTGCAGCCCATGGGGAGGCAGCTCTGCCCCTGCAGCACATGGGGGGCATGGGGGAGCAGAAATGCCCCTACAGCCCCTGCAGACCCCACACTGGGGCAGGGGATGCCCAAAGGAGGCTCTGACCTGTGGGAAGCCCACACTGGGGCAG
>JAWWEW010000112.1:113500616-113517730 GCA_035583185.1 Anabacerthia variegaticeps
CCATGTTAAATCAGCCTGTTCCTGAAGGACTGACCCCATGGAAAGGGACCCATGTTAAATCAGCCTGTTCCTGAAGGGCTGACCCCATGGAAAGGGACCCATGTTAAATCAGCCTGTTCCTGAAGGACTGACCCCATGGAAAGGGACCCATGTTAAATCAGCCTGTTGCTGAAGGGCTGCACTCCATGGGAAGGACCCCACACTGGAGCAGGGAATGAGTGTGAGGGGCCCTCCCCTGAGGAGGAAGGAGCAGCAGAGACAGTGTGTGATGAACTGAGCACGACCCCACTCCCCTGCACCACTGCTGGGGAGGAGATAGAGAAATCAGGATTGATGTTGAGCCCAGGAGGAAGGGAGGGGTGGGGGGAAGGTGTCTTTTTATGATTTGATTTTATTTCTCATAACCCTACTCTGATTTGGTTGGTAATAATTTCCTGAAGTCAAGGAGGGCAGTGACAGAGAGGCTTTGGTGGGCACGTGGCATCCAGCCAGGGTCAAACCACCACAAAAGAATGACACTCACATTCTTTGGGCACATTCTTTAACCTGCTCTCTGCACCTCATCTGGCCTGTGCAGCATTCCTGCTGCTCTGGGTGTGTAGGTGCTTTTCCTTGCTCTCTGCAGAGTTTTTGGGTGTGTAATGACTCAAGGCAAGTTCTGGTCCTGGTGCCAGAGCTGTAACTCCCACCCCCAGATGGCTTTGAAAATGTTGTTCTTAATCTCCTCATTCCTCTCTTCACATCCTGTTCACAGCTGGGATGGTTTAGATTTACCCACGTAAGAGGGTTAATGTAACACATTGCTGGGATGTTTGGTCACATCTCCAATTCTAGACAAAAGCAGAGTATTGCTATTCTTATTCACAAATGTTTTGATGGTATAGTTTGTTTGTGGCCCGGAGAAACAAATCCACTGCACTGCAGTTGTCTTGTAACTGACAGAAAAGCTGTCTTTGACCACCAGTTGTAGAGAGCTGCTGCAAGGGGTAAATCATCTAAATGCCTGTGAAAAACCCTACACTCCATAAAACTTTCAAAAAAAATCTTTCATAAAAATCTTCCCTGAGCACGGAAGTGGAGCAGAAAGACCCTTGATGTGCTAAACCCATAGGCCAAATCTTGTCAAGGGGTTGAAGTCAGGGAAGTGACTGTGCTGGGATGTAATATTTGTGTTCTCAGGCTCTTCCACAGCTTTTTGTGAAATGCTTGATGCATTATGTTACAGTTAACAGCAGTGCATGGTTTGACCCCACATCCACAGGTGAAATCCTGGTGAGGCAGGAATTGCTCACACAAAGTATTTCCCCTTTCCCAGAAGGTGCAGCATTTTTGTGTTTCATTCTGCCAGAGGAACACGGTCTTTGCTCAGTGCCTGCTTTTGCTGTCGTGCTCAGCTCTGTCTCAATTACAGAGTAAACCTGTTTCTCTTTTCTCTTTCCCTCATTTTTTTCCAGTCCCATGCTGTCTGCAAGTTTCAAATTGTTCTTGTTACGTGGAAAGGATGGAAGTATTTAGTTCTTTAAAAAGGAGAAACACTCCATCACCCGTTGCTGTTTGAAATAATCACATCTTCAGCCCTTCATCTGAAAACCAAGCACAGAACAGTTCACCATGTGTTGTGCTTTTGGCTGAGACCTGTGAGCTGCTGTCCTTCCCCTCTGGAGGACAGCAGATAGCTGGAGCAGGGTTTATTTGGGTGGCGAGGTGGTTTGTGGCCCTCATTTATCCTCCTGTGCCAGTGCAAGGCCGCCCTCTCCTGTCGGGAGTTTTCCATGTGCTCCAGCTGTCATGTGCCCCCACTAATGGAGTTCTAATCCTGGAGAAGGCAGTAAATAAATGCATTTAATGATCAGAACTGTTCCTCTCAGTTCATATGCATAATGTGCTCTGCTAATTCACGCAACAGCTTCTTTTTCTGTAATACTTGGGTTAAAGGAATGCATGAGAAAGTTTAAATATGAGCCCTGTTAATTGATTTTTGCCCTTCTCTCTCCCACAGCGATGACTGTCCGGAATGGAGGGAACGTGCTGGTTCCCTGCTACCCCTCTGGAGTGATCTACGACCTGCTGGAGTGCCTGTACCAGTACATTGACTCTGCAGGGCTCTCCAATGTCCCTTTTTATTTCATCTCACCTGTTGCCAACAGCTCCCTGGAGTTCTCCCAGATCTTTGCCGAGTGGTAGGTGGCCAGGGGCTGCTGGATGCAGGTTATCTCTGCCTCACATGCTCCAATATCCACTGGGTTAGAATTGTGGAGGTGTTTTTTGAGTCACCAGGGGGTGTGTGTATGTAAGTGGATGTTCTATAATCAGGGAAGGAACATATCCTATACAACATACAAACTCAAATAACCTCTGCTTTTTGATGATGAAATGATGTTCCTGACTTGGGGGAATTTTAGCTGTGCCTGTTTGAATGTCTTATCCCCCCCAAAATTCTATTGTGGTGTTCCTGTCCAAGCAAAATAGGTTTTTCAGGCTCCATTTTGCTGAGCCATCAATGTATTTTCATGGCAAAAGAAGGCCAGGAGTATCCTGGGCTGCAGGAGGCAGAGCATTCCAGTCAGGAGAGGGGATCCTGCTCTGCTCAGCACTGCTGAGGCCACATGGAGAGTGTTCTATCCAGGCCTGGGCTCCCCAGTACAGGAAGGATATGGGATTACTGGAGCAAGGCCAAGACAGGGCCACAGGGATGAGGAGAGGCTGAGGGAGCTGGGACTCCCCAGCCTGGAGAGCAGAAGGCCCAAGGAGATCTTACCAATGTGTAGGAACACCTGATGGAAAGAAATAAGGGGGGGGGATCAGAGTCTGCTCAGCAGGGTCCCCTGGCAGAACAAGAGGCACAAAGTAAAACACGTGGAATTCCAACAGGGTAATGGCTTAAACTGCCAGAGGGTGGGTTGGATGGGATATTGGGAAGGGATTGTTGGCTCGGAGGGTGGGCAGGCCCTGGCACAGGTTGCCCAGAGAAGCTGTGACTGCCCCTGGATCCCTGCAAGTGTCCAAGGGCAGGTTGGACAGGGCTTGGAGCCTCCTGGGCTAGTGGGAAATGTCCCTATCCATGGAAAGGGGTGGAACAGGATGAGCTTGAAGGTCCCTTCCACCCCAAACCATTCCATGATTTTATGATTCTGTGAACAGCACTGCAGCAGGTTGTGCAGAGGGGTCATGGAGACTTTTCCATGGAGACACCAAAACCCAACTGGACACACCTCTGGATGACCTGCTCTAGCTGGGAATACCTGAGCAGGGGATTGGGCTTGATCCCAAGAGATCCCTTCCAACCTCAACCATTCTGTGACTCTGAGCCTTGGAAAGGAGAACCCAACCCCTTGTAACTCTTTCCAAATTCTTTCAAATGGAGACATGCTCCAGATTATTGAGTTAGGTAGCTTTTCCTTCCTTTCTTCCTCTCCAGATATTTTAAGTCTGGAGGCCCTGGAAATCTTATGTGATTTGGTTCTTCAGGAGAATTGTAAAGATTGAAATCTGGTGAATTTACCTGGAAGAGGAGGCAGAGATTGAACATCTGTAAAACAGAGGTGTGGGGTTGATATTCAGGGATTCCAGCCTTAAATTCTACTCTTTAGTCATCTGAACAAAATGTCCTGCTCTTAGTATCTCTTAGACTTTATCAAAATTAGTTTGACCCAGGCTTATTGCTTTTTAATAAAGTGAAAGTATGAGACAGGCAGTGTTTCCCAGAAAAAGCCACCAGGACAGTGTCACTGCAGGTAATTGTAATGTCACACAGCCCTCTGACAAATAGCTTTTTTTACCTCCTGTAATGGGATGAATCAGGAGTCTTGATAGAGCTCATCAACAGCATCTATGTTTTAAAAATAAATGATTGATGTAAAACAGCAGGTCCCAGTGAGCTTTGGGCCACGCTGAGAGGCAGGTTTACCAACACTGCAGCTGCACTAAAGAAATGCACAGGGCAATTAACTCCAACAAACCAAAGGACCAAGTCCCTGCCGAGAAGTGGGATGAGGCAAGTGGAATTTCTCTGTTGACAGATGATTTGGCTTTGCAAAAACTGCTGAGGTGTGGGCTAGGACACGGCGTGGCTGTCGAGCTGCAGGTTTGTCTGCAGCAGCAAAGGCTGTGTCACAGTGTGGACAGAATTCCCTTCAGCTGTCTTGCACCTTCTCTGCAGGATCTCACTGGGATTGAGTTGTTGTTTCCTGTGGGGGTTGAGCCTCTAACCAGAAACACTGGAAGCAACAAAACAAATCAGTGACTTTGCACCTGATACCACCAATCCGGCGTGGGTTTCTCCAAAAAAAGGGGATCAGTAGATGGCAGCAGATGCTGCAGGATGTTCTCACCTCCAACCCAGCTGATTTCTTTTGCTTTCACAGGTTGTGTCATAACAAACAAACAAAGGTGTATCTTCCAGAACCTCCCTTTCCCCACGCTGAGGTAAGTAAACTATGGTCTTGTTTAGTTTCTGTATCACAGTTTCTGTATCACAGTCCTCTCTGGACTGTGGACCCTTCCACAGCTGTTTAAGTTTTGTGTCATTATTCACACAAGTGGTTTGGGGTTTTTTTCCCTTGCTTTCTGTGATGAGTTTGGGAGTGTTGGGGGGGAAGGAATGGTAATGTTCCCTCAAGTCCAAAATTCCTTTATTTCAGTAGACCACTTGAATGTTGTTCACTCCTTCCACGTCAGAAGGTGATCCATGTACACATGGTTGGATGTTTGCTCTTATCCCGCTGCAACCACGAGTACTCCCTGTGTCCAAGCAGTTCATTTCAGTCTAAAACTGAGAGCTTGTTATCACAGACAGCTTAGCCATCCCAGCTCTGCCTCCCTGGAACAGCCACCACGTTTGCTGCAGGAGAAATGCTGTCTTGAAAGAGTTTTTATATAAAAAGTTAAAGCTTGCAGCACTGAGTGCTGTCATGGGCAATTCTGAATGGAATTACTTGAGCATTGTAGTGAAGCAAACAGGAATAAGGTTCCTGTCTTTGGAGGATCTTCCCTGCAACAAAATAATAATCTGAGGGGAAGTTTTAGCCAACCAGACATGAAATAAATGTGGTATAACTCGTGCCTTCAGAGTTACCTCACGTATCAAGGAAGGAAATTCTCCACTGGGAATGGGTAGTTTCCCCTCTGAAATAAATGAGAGGCAGGTTGGGAAAAGAAGAAACAGGAGTGAGAAATAATTTTAGCTAAATGCTACTGTTTTTGAGACAGTGAGCCATTGGGGCCTGCAGAAAACTGTCTCTTTTGGTTCCTCTGGTCCAGACTGTTCATTGAGCTGTGCAGAGTGGTCATTGCAGGTTTAAGAGCCCAGAAATTAAATGCTTTTACAGACATGTTGTTCTGGGGTTTTTTTCATCTGAAATGTGTCATCCAAGGACTTGTTCTGGAAATTGCCATTACCCATCATATCTATCATCTGTAGATGCTCCAAAGGTGTTGTTGGATGTAGGATCTGACCAGGAGTGCTCACTCTTTCCAGATGCCTGAATGTATTTCAAGCAGGATGTGCAGTGAATTATGTATAATCTGTTACCAAGAATAATGTGGACTGCAGGGCAAGCCACCTGTTCACCACCTTATTTTATAACCAAAAGAATTCATTCCCACTGATAAATCAATTCCAAAGCCTGAGCCCTGAGTACAAGAGTGTTTTCCCCTCCATCTCTGCTTTCTGGGGTGTCCTTGTTGTTCCACAGTGTCACTGCTTTCACTGACAGCCCATATTCTAGTTCACAATATGCTCTAGAACTGGCAGATTGAAGTGAAAACCCATCCAAAAAACGAGGAGCCAAACATGCAGCTGTCACAGACTGGATTAATTAACCCATCTTATATGATGGGCCTTTGTGTTTATAGAGTGATAACTGCCTCCTCTCATTCTTAGGATGTTTTATATTCCCCAGAGGCCTGTTGATAACGAGATTTCGCCAAATTATTCTTTAGCAGTTGAAACAGCTTTGCAAAAACTGCTCTGTGCTTCATGTGTAGATGAAGGTGATTATCTAGGAAAGGCCTCCCAGCAGTGGATCACAGACCAGCCTCAGGGCACAAAGGGAGGAACGTGCCCATTCCAGGTGCCATCCACAAGATGCCCATGTCAGGCACCCAGTGCTCAGCACATGCCTTGGATTCCTTGCTAAACCTGCAGAGTCTTACAGCTGACACTCAGTGTGTAACTCCCACAACGTGAAATATCTATATAACCTCTCCTCCTGTGGCTCCACAGCCTCCCAGTCAGGAGCTTTGCCTACTGGCACTTCAGGGGGTTTTTAATGAGCATCAGAAGCAGACAGTGAATGATGGTTTCTACTGGACAGGTTGTTAGTGGAGAATTGCTTTACTTTCCTCCAAGTAATGGTGGGTTGTGCAGTGTAACCTGCACGGAAATTGCCCATCATGAAGAGATGTGCTTAACTGCTCAGTTGTTGGAGGAAAATAGGGAATTACTCACACATGTCTCCTGGTTCTTAGGAAGCATTAATAACATGTCTGGCATGATACATCAGAGGGGGACAGGCCAGGAAATCAGTTTCTAATTATCTCCAGAACAAGCCCAGCCCTGCACGCTGCTGGTCCTGAAATTTGATGTTCCTCTTAGTTGTATAAACAGCAAGATTTAAAAGCAAACAAGGCCAAAATCCCCCCAAATCCTTGATGTGGTCTCTTGCAGCAATGAGTTCCAGCATAGTATAACAGAATAATTACTTCCTTTAATCAGTTGTGATTGTATTTGGCATTTCACTTAACTATCCCTTTATTATTGTCACAAGGGGATAAATAAAAACATCTTCATTGTCTCTACAATTGCTATTTTTATTTCTCCTTACTCTCTATGCTGAGCTGAAGCTTTTGCCTTCTCTTTGCATGGAAATTTTCCAGGTTTATGTTTTATGTGGCGTTGTTTGAACTCATTCCTTGTTCTGCTGTGCTGAATAAAACCAGACACATGTTCAGCTCTGCAGAAAACCTGAATCCTTTCTCCCTCCTTGTTAGTCCCACTTTAATGTAGTGGTAGGTGCTCATCCATCTCCTCCTACACACAGTCACTGGGACAGGTTTTGTGTTGGCAGTTTGTCTCCCAGCACCCAGGAAAACACTTTCCCTCTGTTATGAGCAAGGAATGGGGGCTGAAGTGCTTCAGGTTTGTAGGGATGGGTTTGGATACCAATTCCTGCTGAAATTAATACAGATGGAGTTGTCCAGGTTCTTGCAGTCTCACCTGCAGCCTTTTAGCAGAGCACAAACCAAAAAAGCTTCCTTTTAAAGGCCTTTCTAACTGTTGGAGGGAGTTAGGATATGGGTCAGGACTCCTATGTATTCCAGCCAGGCATTTCCCATGAGGAAAACCAGGAAAGCAGGGAGACAGGGAAGGGATGGCTCTCCCCTCTGCTTGGACAAAGGTGAAAATTCAGTGTTTCACCAGCAGTTACTGTGAGGGGGAAGGGAGGAGAAGGAGCTCAATGTTTGAAGCTGCTGCAAGGGTCAAAACTGGAGATGCCAAATTTTTGTGGACACAGCAGGCTGGGAGGGCGGGGGGGCTTTCAATTCCAAGCCCTGTGTCAGATAAATCCAAGGATCAGCTCTAAACAGGCTCAGATTGAAGCTCCACAATGATGACCTGTAAAGCATCAACCAGTAACTTGTTCCATTTATGAATGTTATTCTGGTATTCCAGGACCAACATGTGGTGTCCCACCAAATTCCACATGGGAATGTGCCATCCTAACACAGGCACAGCTGAGGAACCATGGAGTGTACACTCTGCACCATCCCTTTCATAGAGACTATAAATTAAGTAATAATTTATAAATTAATGGCTGAATTGTTCTAGTAAGGCAAAATGAGGAGCTTCTGCTCCTTTTCCTCTCTGCTCAGTCTTTACACAGACAATTTCAGGGTCTGAGATAAGTGAATCCAGACTTCTGTAAATGTCTGCAACAATAAAATTTGAGAGGTAATTTATATTGATCAGTATTTGCCAGTGGAGGAAGAATTTGAATTTACTGTGCTCTTATTAAGGATTCTCTGAGCAACATCTAAGAGAAATAGCTACAAAAAGCCTTTATTTCTGACTCAGAAAAAGAGCCAGAGTGGGAGTAATATTGATTCTGTGGTCTTAAATACCAGCATTTTTCTTCTTCCTCTTTGATTCCCTCCTCCATGTACCAGTTCCTGCATAACACATTTTAATAAATACCTGGAATCAGGCGATTGTATAGAATTGTGGTTTGTTTTATAAGTGCTGTATAGAACTGTAAGATAAATAATTATTATACAGCAGTTGGACTCGATGATCCTTGTGGGTCCCTTCCCACTCTGGGTATTCTGTGATGGAATTAGGCCCCTGTCAGTGTTGATTTTATGAAGGGAGCGAGGGAGGTGAAATAATAAATGTATCATTCAGTGATAGGAAGCACATCTGTTCCAGATTCTGGACCCAGAGCACACACACACAGAGTAAACAGCAGTGTGTTTTGGCTCACTTCAACAAAGGGTACACAGAGGCTCTGGAGATTTATCCTGTTTATAGCAGCACTTGCTGACCCTGTAAATCAAGCCTATGGCTTGAAAGGGAAGCAGAACCATTTGGGATTTTCAGAAAAACACAGCTCTCAGTCTTGATTCAGTGCTTTACCAGCCTCTATCTCTTAAGCTCTCAGTCAACAGTGGTTCTTTCTGTAGAGAAAGATGCTCTGAGTGTTGCTTCTGGTTTTCAGCTTGTGGGAGTCCAGGCACAGGGTTTGGCCCAGCTTGGAGATCTGAACGTGGCTGTTGTGCTTACACACATATAAAACCCTGTGCAAACCATTACCAATTCAGCCCCCCCTTAATGATTTGTGAAATTTTGTTGGATGGACCTGTCCTGCAAGTTCAGCTCCATTGTATTTCTGATGGGGTAATTAGAGAAGGCTTGGCTGTAGACACTAAAATCCACCAGCTGCTTTATCACTGGGGTGAGCAGAACGTCTCCAAACTTGTTTTTGCAGCCTTTCCCCCCTGCTCTGTCCACCTGTGAGAGCCAGAGACTGAGAGCTAAACTATGGAGCTTCACTAGACTTACCAGGAAAGATTTTTCAAGATAAAAAGATGAGGGAAAAAAAAGAAAATCATCACCAGTGGGGTCCTGGAAACTGGATTAGAGACCCTGTGTGTCTTTTACAAAGTAATAGGAGGGGATTTGAAGCTTCCATAATGCTTTGAAGAGAATCCAGCTTTTATGTTGCTAAGCAGGGAACATTTGTGTAGGTACAGCAGGGAAATAGGCTGTTCAATTCTTTTGTGCATGGAGTGCTGCTCTCACATCTTCACAAAGATTTGAATGCTGCATACAAATATATATCATTTGAAGGAGCCCGTGAAAGGGGAAGAACAGTTTGTGATTTTCAGGGGTGTGTTACATAAATACTGGCTATAGAAATGTCTTTCAATTACCTGTCTGCCTGTCCTTGGTGAAGTTTTGCCCTGGAATGTCACATATCCCATTTAAGATTTGAAGTGGAAATTGTCCCCTTCTTCCAGTTTACCCAAATTAAACCACTTTTGCAACTTCAGTTTTAAACCTTTTATCTTCCCTAAAAAAAACCCCCACCCCCACCAAATCATGGGAAAGCTTCTTGGGGCCATTTCCTACAAGTTCTTTTAAATGCCAGGAATTTGTGGATTCAAATTTAGTTTGCCCATTGTCTGCTAAACTGCAGTTTGTGTTACTGGAGCTAAGTTTAGATTCTGAACCCTGCCTGCCAGATGTGTTAATCAGAAATCTTTACCAGTCTTAATTGCAGAAATGTTTTTGAGATTCTGTGCGTATCAACTGCCAGAGCAGTTGCTGGATGGTGTTGGTTTTTTTCCCAATCTCTCTTGAAGATTAAATAGGAATTAGATATTTTAAACTGCAGAAAGTGTAGTCCCCTTTCTACTTCACAATCCAAAGGTCCACATGGAAATCACAGACTGAGTCCACCTACAGAAATGTGTAATAACCTTAAGTTCTGGAGTGCTTTGTGGTGCATAAGATGAGAAGCGATTTACAGAAGCATCAGAATTCTGAGTTTCAATTCATTTCCAAGTAGGCACATTATCCTGAGTTAGATCTGCCATGGTGAAAAGCAACACAGGCCAAGGGGGAATGGCCTTAAGCTGAAGGAGGGAACATCTGAACATTGAGGTGGGATATTGGGGAGAAGTTCTTTACTAAAACAGTGGGCAGGCCCTGGCACAGGTTGGGCAGAGAATTTGTGGCTGCCCCAGCCCTGGAAGTGTCCAAGGCCAGGTTGGACGGGGCTTGGAGCAACCTGGACTGGTGGAAGGTGTCCCTACCCATGGCAGGGGGTGGCACTGGATGACATTTAAGGTCCCTTCCAACCCAACCCATGGCAGGATTTGATGAACAGCTCCCAGCTCCCAGAGGAAGCACCACTCCCCTCATTCCCACTCTTTACCAGTGTGTGATTTCATGTCTTAAATTACATACTTTTAAGAGAACTGTATTTACACTTATTTTCAGGCTGGAGATGGAAGCATAAACCTGCCAGGAAACAATTCCAAATATTGCATGAAAGTGCTTCCCAGACTGGTTTAGTAAATTGCTTTTAAGTTACACCTTGCTTTGCACATTAGAAAACAGTGGCAGGAGAAATAAAGCAAAATTCTGAAAAGTGCCTTGATAAATAAACTTCCTCCTCTTAGCAAAGAAATCTGTTCCACCTGCAGAGCTGATTGCACTGTTTGCAGGGCATCTTCTTGCTCTCAGTTCATTTTTATCACTAGCTTCAGAGACAGTAAAGGAAAGGCAAGTTTGTCTGTTCTTTTTCAGCATATTTGACTTTGTGTGAACCCTTTAGCCCAAAGAAGCTCATGGCAACGTTCTGCTGAAGGCACAAGTGCCTGGTGCTACTGTGATGGAAGGAAAGCAGGTTAAACATGTGCCTGGAGCTCTTTGCAGACATGGCAAATAGGGAAAAGGAGCTTATTTTGAATTTGGCAGCTGAACTCTCTGTTCTCTCCAGGAAACTCTAAGCAGGGAGTGTTTGCAGAGTTTCCTCAGTCACCAACTGCTGGTACCAAAAAATGAGAGTGAGGACTTGGAGGCACCTGGCCCCATGCTCTGACTTCCTTTTCATAACACTTAGGACAGTCATGGCTCAATTTGTTGGAAAATCTAAGGGATATGCAGGAAGGGACTCTGTGATGAGTTAGGAATAAACTGTAGGATATTTATAATCTCCTGTAAATCAACACACTGAAGCACAGAGGCCTGAAAAGGTGGTAATGTCTGGATTTTTGGTTTTATTTCAGCTCATTCAGACAAACAAATTGAAGCATTACCCCAGCATCCACGGAGACTTCAGCAATGACTTCAAGCAGCCCTGCGTTGTGTTCACTGGGCATCCCTCCCTGAGGTTTGGGGATGTGGTGCATTTCATGGAGCTGTGGGGGAAATCCAGCTTGAACACTGTTATCTTCACAGGTAAGTAAAATGCTGATCTCATTATCAAATTAACAGGAGGTTGTGCTCTCTGGTTGAGTGTGGCCACATCCCTGGGGCTTTACTCATTTATTCTGGGGCAGAAGTTCCTGACTTTAGCAGCAGCTTATTTAAATTAAGACCCCAGGACTGACTGTAGGGCCAAATGTAATTATTGTGCCATTTAATTCTCTGTAGCCCTGCAGAGCCAACCTTTGCCGTGCAGAGCCCCTTCCTGCCACGTCTGAGCAAAAGCTTTGTTATGCTCAGCAGTAAAATGCCTACAGGAAATGAAGTTTGGAATTAAAAGCAGCTGGCTGCAAGTTAAACCCAGGCAAGACCTAATTGATGCTGGTCAGAAAGGAGAGACACTCCTTTTCCATGTTTCACTGGAGCCACCAACCTTTCCTCATCCCTTTTCCTGCCCCTTCATCAAGACCTCAGGCAATCAGAGGGTGTTTCTAGTGAGGTTTCTGTCATCTCTGCTGTTTCAGAATTGTGCCCCCCACACAGACCTGGCAGTGGGATCTGGGCTGTTCCTGCCTTTTGGCTGAGCCTTCTTTCAGATGTTTTCTGGCTGGCAGACACGTTTGTAGCTGAAGCTGAAGGAGCAGCTCTGGCTGATCCCCTGGGCAGCTGTTTTTTCCCAATGCCTCAGGCTCCCAGGAGCACAGCAGGTCTTTAAGTTCCTCCACTTCCCTCAGGCTGCTTCCAGTGCTCAGAAAACACTTCAAGGCCTTCCCTCAAACCAGTGTTCTGTCCAGGTGTATTTCCACCTGAGGTGCCATCCAAACAGGACCTACAGTGGGAATCCTTCAGATCTGAGAAGGCAAATAAAAATCCTTTAGGCCACTGCTTCTGATTTTGTGTCTAAGCAGCTCTGGTGTAATGGGAGGTGTGTTATAGGTAACCCATCCAGGTAAAAAAGCTGTGGGTTTTGGACTTGGACAAAGTCATTAGAAATGGGGAGGAGAATCCTGAGTACTGGATCAGACCTACTCCCACAGCAAGGGTGGGATGGAGTCCTACTGTTAAGCTTATTTTCCTCTTCTTTTTAGTGAAAAGGAAAACTGCTGGAAAGCACAAAATGCCCTGAAGCAAAGGAGGTTGGAAAAAGGGTTATTCCCTTCCTTCTTGCTTTTTTTAACTGTAGACTCAAGGCAAGTGATGATGAGTAAGTCCCTTTTACTCTTTCCCAATATTGACACCAAAAAGTGTCACAGAATCCTGACACTGGTAAGCCAATTTGGGGACATTAAAAGTGTGTCATTAGCCCTGTGCAAGGGGAGGGGAGATAGGAGAGGGTTCCTGCTGGGCACTGAAGTGCACTCTGTGTTTGTGCTGAAATGGGCATGGACCCTCAGCTGCTGCAGTGCCATCCCTCCTGACCTTGCAGGCAGATCAGCAGACAAGCCCTAATTGCTGTAATTGGTCAAATTGCAAAACAGATCTGCCTTGTGTTGGAAAGAGTGAATTCTGCTCTGGCTGGAACTTGCACTGAGAGCGTGCAGAGCCTTTGCTGGGGTGTGTATTCCATGATTCCCTGGGGGATCAGTGGCATTAATCATGCTCTGAGTGTGCTGCCCAGGGTGTCAGAAACTGCCCTTTAATGGCAGGAACTCTTATTCTGTGTCTTCTTGAAGGGAGAGGCACTTGACCTTTCTGTATTAAATCCTAATCCCCTGTGAATCGAGCCAGTCAAGCACTTCTGTCAGAGTGTGGCCCTGGCAGGTTGTTAAGGCATCCGAGTGTCACTCCTAACAACCTGTGGGTGCATCAGGTCATGGTCCTGGAGACTTTTTCCCAGTTTATTCTTCAAATAAAGCACCAGCTGAGGGCTGCTTTGATTAGATGACCTTGGAGAGCACAGTGATTCCAGGTGGTTTGCTCCCTAAATTCATCTACCCGTGGCTTTTTTCTCTGTCTGGAGGCACATCCACTGGGAGGGTGTTCCTGCTTCCTTCAGACTGTTAGTCCTAGTCCTAGTCCTAGTCCTGCTTCCCTCTGACTGTTAGTCCTAGTCCTACTTACTTATGACTGTCTGAGCTGGAACAAAACCACATGGATTAGTGGTGGGCTTGGCAACTGGGACTCAGCAATCTTAGAGGTTTTTCCAACCTAAATTATTCTATGATTTATGTCGACAGAAATCCCCAGCAGATCAAATTCTTCTGTTCTTGGTAACTCCAGTGAATCCAAAGCGTTGATATCCAATAAAATTACATTAATAAATTTACAGTATTTTATTTTTTTTCTGTTTCAAGCTAAACTCTGTGGTTATGAAGGAACCACTGAAGCAGTTGTGACAGCAGTTGATATTTTAGCTTTTCCTGTGAAAGACTCCTGGTTTCTAATAATTAAGCCCTTTAAACTACAGGGCTGTCCAGCATTGTTAGCAATGACACTGCTTGTTCAGTCCACAGGAGCCAGGTACTCTCCACCTTTCCAATCTGTGATGTAAAAAACAACTACAAGGATATAGATTAAACCAGCAGGAGCAGGACCCCAGCTGTGATGCTGCTCTGCTGGCTCCTGTCATCTGCAAATGTTCCTGCAGGAGCAATATTGACTCGATTATTGATTCAAATATTGAACACCACTGAGCCACAAAGAAATTCGAGAAGAAGACACGGTACAAAGAAGCTGCTTCTTGCTCTCTCACTCCAATGCTTTAAAACCCAACTCCCTGGGACATCTTAAACCAGCTCATGCCACATCAGTGCTGTTCAGGGGAAGGTTTTATAACTCAGTGTCACACAGCAGTGAATCAGGAGTCTTGGGGGAAAAGCTAAAGGCCTGTAATTCTGTCAGAGAAGTCCCTGTGTGTCCTTGACAAGCGCTCTCTGCCATCAGACAGGTGATTTCTGGGGTTTTGGTGGTTTCAAAACAGCAGTTCCTGTGGGTCACCTGAGCTGAGACCAGCTCAAAGTGATGTTTTTCACATGTGACAATTTTCCAATTCCTTCATTAGAATTCCTCACTTTTCCAAGGTTCCTGTGTCCTTATTAGTCGTTCAGAGACACTGTAGACTGGATGACATTTGGGATTCCTGGATCAGAAATCCATGTCTGTGTATTATCTGAGCCTCTGATTCCAAAATCCTCTGCATAAGAGATGCCTCAAACCTCTGTGTCCTCCACAACACCAGATGGGATGGAAAAACTCACTTCTGATAACTTTTTAAACTTATTCTTTGCAGTTCCATGGCACATCTCTAGCAGAGGACTGACTTATTTTTTCCTCAATGACTTTTAAAATGTCTTCTGATTTAACCCTAATTGATCACTGATCATTCTTCAACGAGCTGCTTTCCCAGTATTCCTATTTTTAAACTTCTCTTCACTGCTATTAAACTAAATGCCATTTTTACATGGGTATTTTTAGGCTTTGTTTCATTGCCACTACCACATCTGCTTTTAACTAACATGGCTTTTTGCCCAGTGCAATTTTTATTTCATGTTTGTGGATTCATGGCTTTTGGGGCATCTTGTAAGATGTTAATATTGCTCACTTTAATGTTCCCAGGCACTTACTCTGACAATTGCTTTAAATTTGGGAAAATGATCCCTTTGACAGCTCCGAGCCGCTGTATCCTTGGCTGGTGCCACATTCTGTTCTCACAGGGTAAATATCCCCACATCACTCACTGGTGCTCAGCCAGCAGCAGATTTTTGGGGGAGCAATTAACTTGTCTTTTTGCTGGATGTCCTGCTGAGTGCTGAACTTCCTGTGGAAGGAGATGTTTCCTTGCTGTCTCCAGGAGGAATCCAGCCCATGCTCTGCTCAGGGTGCTGGAAGAACATCATACATGGCTGGTTAAATCCAGACTGGAGTCTCTGAGTTTCAGTTTCCTTTAAGTTCATCCTTTCACAGCCTGAGCAGGTACCAGGGAAATGCCTCGTGCTGTTTTCCAGCAAGGCTTGACCTGCACTTCACTCTGCAGGGTGTCCTTTGGTTCAGGATAATCCAGCAGATAAGGCTTTTCCTGTATCCCTTTCTCTTCTTCCCATTCTCTATATATCAAACTAATACCAGCTTTTCTTTTTCCAGCATTTCCCTTTGTGCCATCTATCCCCCAGTTATCAGGTAGATGATGATGGCATCAGCATTTCCACATCATTAGTTGGTGACCCCCAGCATCAGGAGGTTACATGTACCTTACACTGTGTCACCTGAGATCTACATTTGTCATTCACCAAAAAAAAACAGTCTTTTTCTGTAGCATTGTCAATGTTTTATTACTCTCTGTGTGAGTAAAAACCCATTCAGTGCATGACTTTTCCCTGGCAAACCTCTAGCTGAATTTTAAAAGTCAGCAATGAAAAGCCCCTTGGTTCTCCACCAGTCTAAACCTGGCACTTAGATTGAAAAGAATAAATATGTATAAAGATATGATCTTTATGCTGCATTTTTATCATAGTGAAAACCAAGCTGCCATGTGGGTTACCTAATGAGACCCAAAATGATACATCTTGCCCTCTTTTACAGCATCTGATTAAAAATAAGAGCTGGTGGTTTTGTCATGATTAAATTTGCTCTAAAAATCATGCAATAATGTGTTCAAATGAAATAGTATTGCTCTGTTGCTTGATTAAGGTAAGACTAATTGTGGGCGTAATTTTCATCAAATTAATTGAAAATAATGGGTGGGGGGAGGAGGAAGGGAAGAGGAATCTCTAACAGAGTTAACATTGCTGAACAACAGCTCCTTTAACAAGAATGTGGAACCAGACAAGGATTGGGCCTTGTTGTTAATAAACACTCAGTGTCCTCAACATTTCTCTCTCCAGAACCTGATTTCTCCTACCTGGATGCCCTGGCTCCGTACCAACCCTTGGCAATGAAGTGTGTTTACTGTCCCATTGACACCAGGCTCAATTTTATTCAGGTGTCTAAATTGCTCAAAGAAGTCCAGGTAAGGAATTTGCTGTTGCCTTCTCCTGGGTTTCTTCACACACCTGAAATAAACAGATCAATTGTGAGCAACTGATACATTAAACAAAGATCACCTTTTTTTTTCCATGGGAGAGCACAGAGCATTGAGCTCTCCTTTAGGAGAGGTCTGGGGAAAAGGACAGAGGGTTTTTGTAGTCTCCACATTCATCATTTAACTCTTCTGGGCTTCTGTGGCCTCTCCTTGTCCATCCCATTTGTTTCTACTGAAGTTTGCTCTCTGACTCGTAACATAATTAAATACCCAGACTTTTTTTCTGTCTTTTTCCCTGTATTTTATCTTCAAGTTGTTGAACTCAGAAATACATACTCCTCCAAACCTCCTGCATCATTTTATCTCATGGTTCTGGCTTGTCACTGCACAACTGGTAGAATTGCCTCTGCCTGAGTTTGAATAAGCACCTTCTCCCATGTTTTTCCTGATGTAATTCCTGTCTCCAAAAAACTTTGCAGAACCACTCTCTTCTTCTTTGTCTTCCTTAAATCCAGCAGAGATCCTTGTGGCCACCAGCCTGGTTGTGCTTTCTCAACATATTGCTGACAGGTCATGAAAACTCAGTTGCTTCTTGTGCTGATGTTTCTCACAGGGTCCCAGAACATGCTGAGTTGGAAGGGATCCACATGGATCATCCAGTCCAACCCTCAGCCCTGCACAGCCCCATCCCCAAGAGTCACCCCCTGTGCCCCAGAGCATCATCCA
>JAWWEW010000112.1:113518924-113538985 GCA_035583185.1 Anabacerthia variegaticeps
GGGCTGGGCTGGAATTGCCAGAGAAGCTGTGGCTGCCCCTGGATCCATCCCTGGGAGTGTCCAAGGCCAGGTTGGATGGGACTCGGATCAACGTGGGCTAGTGGGAGGTGTCCCTGCCCATGGCAGGGGGTGGAACTGGATGGTCTTTAAGGTTCTTCCAACTCTTCTGTGATTGTGGGCAAGCGAAAAATAAGTTCAGGTGAATTGTCCTTTGTAAGGATGTCACATCTCACAGTTCAAAGGGCAATCTCTGCCAGCCACAGGAGAGGCAACCAGTAATCTCCAGTTTAAATATGGACATGAATTAGGTTGAATTAATGCCCCAGAGCCATGGAAAGGATCCAAAGAATGTGTGAGTTGGTAGCCAGGAGTTGTCTTTTTCCTTCCTTAGCTGCACCTGCCATTAGAAATACCCTTTCCTGTGAGGAGCAGGATTCAATCATTTGTTAAAGAAGCAGTAAAAAAGCTCATTTGTTTTCCAACAATTTCAATAAATGGTTAATTCCTACAGGCTGCACAAGTCCAGCAGGTTAATGGATTGCTTGTAGCCATCTCAAATGTGGATTGCTTATCCCCACAACATTTATTAATGATTTATTAACCCCACAAATCAAACCCAAATGTACCCATCTTATGAAGGGTGACCCATATTCTGATAGACACGAGCTTAAAATATTTTTTTGACAATCCAATCAGCACAAATGTGTCCTTGGATCAAAGGTGCCAGTGGCTTTTTGCAAGCAGGTTTGGAAACTTGAACAGTGAGTCTACCTTCCATCAGAGAGCAGAGAGAGGAGGGACCCTCAGATGAGCCAGATATGAAGTATGAACTGGGGCTCATGTAACAAATCCCTCAGCCCCCATTCCCACCACTTCCCCCCAGCTCTGTTGGGAGCCTGCCCAGCCCACTGCTTGGAGACAAGGAAGGGGGTTTAATTAGAAAACATGCTTGGATGCTGCTCCATCGTGGCATGGATATTTAATTGTTTGGGAAATTTGCATCTTTATTGGATCCTGGTAATCCTAAGACTGGTAAATTCTGGCTTCCATTCACCAGCATGACCAAAACAAATCCTAAATTCAGCGTGCAGGAGCCAGCCCATGGCTCACCTCTTATTTAGATTCCACTGAAGCTTTGGGTTTTCCCTAAGCTGTGAGGATGTGAGTGAGCCTTTGTCAGTGAGCCTGTCCCTCGTGCCAGCCCTCTTTAAGAGGTGGGTACCAGCTCTCCCTGCACTTCCCAAAACTGCTGGGAGGGAGGATGCACTGTAGGGAATGTGGTGCTCACCAACCTGGGATAAGAAACACAGAGGCAATGAGAGCTGCTTTCTATTGCTTTCAGCTTGGAGAGTTGGAGCAGAAATCTGCACAGGCAGGAATGGGGACAGAAATGGCCTTTTTTGCCCCCCTAACAACATCAAATTAGAAGCCCCAATTTCAAAGCAATCTGTGCAAAGGAAGGAGAAACATCTCACGTGATTTTCCTTGTCCTGGGAAGGAATTGTTGGCTGGGAGGGTGGGGAGGGGCTGGGCTGGAATTGCCAGAGAGGCTGTGGCTGCCCCTGGATCCATCCCTGGCAGTGTCCAAGGCCAGGTTGGATTCCCTGGGACAGTGGGAGGTGTCCCTGCCCATGGCAGGAGGATGTAATTAAATGATCCTTAGGGTTGCTTCCCACCCAAACCATTCCATGATTTTCCCTGGTTCCAAAGCTGCACTGAACAACTTGGTGTGTAATGATGCTCCCACAAAGATGCTCCTGAGAGCAAGGCTGTGCCATTGCCCAGCACCAGGGGATGCAAATCATCCCCAAAAAGGGATTCTTGTGGTTCTTTTGAAGGGAACTACGTGGTTGTGGCAAACACTGGATGGGATCTGCCTTTCTTCTGAGTGGGTTGTGCCAGACAGGATTGCAGATATGACATGAGGCTCCCTGGTGGGGAGTATTTGCTGCTAAATGCCCCCTTTTCAGCAGTTTATCCAGGAAGACTCTTTAGGGTTCCTGAATATATAAGAATTTCTCTTCTACAAGGAAAGGGTATTTGTTTCATTCAGGCTGCTACCAGCCCTGGGGCTCTGTGAAGGCTCAAGTGGCAGTAGAAAAGAGTATTTTATAGCTCCTAGCAAACCTTGCAATGGCTTGTTATTTGTCAAAACCACGTTAGCCCAACATGGGATGATGAAATCCACCCTGGAAAAACAAGTAATTGCCAGATCTGCTCCAGGGCAAGGATTTATGTGGAAAGTACACTCATAAAAGAATGGCTGTTGCAATGAAGTCCTGATCAGGGCCCTCTCCTGACATCCACGGCCCCTTCCCAAAGTGGAGGTGCTCAAACTTCTGCCTGGATTCTTCCAGCTTTTGTTGGCTCAGAGTGGGTTCAGTCAGTGCGGACTGAGGGTTTGATGGTGTGAAATTCCCTCTCCAAAACTGTTGCAGTGATTCAGATTCTGGCCTGTCAGACTAAAGTAAATTTACTTTTACCGCTGCAGCTTGTCTACATTTCAATCACTTCACCGAGGAGCAGAGGCAGGTCAAGCAGGGCTGTTGTATGATAATGAGATTTACACTCACAGCAGCCTTTGTTTAGAGAGAGGTTTGAACAGTCCCAAGGCATCAGGCTGGAATGGCTCTCAGAGGGATTGGGGAAACCTTTACACTTGAACTAATTTGCTCTTCTCAGCATCTGCCTTTCCCTTTAAAAAATAATAATAATAATACCAACAACAAAAAAAAGGCTGCTTCGTGGAAATTGCTTAGGCATTGTCTATTCACAGCACAACGATGGGGAAATGGAAAACACCTTCTGGAGCAAACAGATAAAATTAAACAGTAGTGGTTGAGCAAATAACGTGCCTCCAGTTTAATTACAGCTGAACAGTGGTGCGGATCGCTTGCTTTCCGTGGCAGACACTTCACTGAGGCCTCTGTGTTTTTAAAACACTCTATTTGCAAGTTCTTCAGGACACAGCCCAGTTTGGGAGAGTGTGAATGTGCCTGACATGGAGTGGAATTGCAGAGAGAATTAGGAAAACAGCCACTGGGCTCCATTATAATTATGGGGCTTTCACATCCACCCTCCCTTTCTCTTGCCTTGTCTTTTCTTTCTGTGTTTTATCTTACCTCTCCAGCTTCCTTCTTGTTTCAGAGACTAAGGACTTTTAATTTCTGACTTTCTTCTAACCCTGAGCTTACTTTGGTGACCCCACAATATCCCCTCTCCCAAACTCTGTTCCTTCCCCCAGGGTCCCTATACCAGTCTCACACAAAGTAAATGAAATTAAAACAAATTCAGCAACCTGTTTTCTCCTGCTGCTCATCCCTCCCTCCAGCTCCAACCTCACTGAATCCACTGGCTGTCAAATTGCCTGGAGTCTCTCCCTTTACCCCAGCAATTTGACATTGCACCACAACTGCTTTCTTTCTTGGACACCAGCCTTTTCCTGGGCAAAGCCAGACTCGGTGCAGTCTCCTGCCTTGCTGGTTTACATCCTCAGTGTTCAATGCAGTCAGCCCTTATTTTCTTCCTAAAACTGTCTCCCACCTCACTCTTATGTCTCTTCTCTCCTGGCCATTCAGCCTCAGGGAATTCTCCTCCCTCCTCCCCTCTTATGTGGGCTTGGAATGTGTTATCCTTCATTCCCTTTGCTTTTTTTCTGCTGTACCTTTTCTGTGGTTGGTCTCATGCACAGATTGTCCTATTTAGTTAAATGAAACTGGGCTCTGCTTTTCTGCTCCCAGCCTGCCTTTGCCTGCCTACATTAATGTCTACGTTTGTTTTTCCTTTCATTTTTGATGGCTGGCTGTAAAATAACACTATTTTCCAGCCAGGCACTCACCTCTCTCTTCCCAATCAGCTTCAACAACAACATCACATCCTGGCTTGACATTCTGACCCATAAACTGGTTACTTTATTTTCAGTATTTTGATTTATGCCATTTTTATATCTTTCAAATGACTCATCTTTTGCATCTGCAAGCTGCTTGACTTTACTTTGAAGATATTTCATGTCCTTGCTTCCCCTACCTGTCATTTTTCATTCTAGTCTGGGGCTCTTTTCTGCTTCTGCTGGTTCTGTTTTCCACTACCCTCTTGTAAGTTCTTCAAACAACTGTTTCCTGCCTGCTCCCCAGCTACTGGGGAAGAGCTTCATTAAACAGCCATAAATCTGCTTCATTACACTCCTTAAATACCTCCTTAAACTGTCCTTTGGCACAGCACTGGCAAACATCCAGTGGTTAGTGTTAGTACTGAGCCTACTGCTTGGAGTCCCAGCTGGGGTTATTCCCTGGTGCTTGGTCAGGTTGGGTCTTTCAGGTTTGGTTTCCAGGCTTTGGGGACGAGGTTTCTCCTGCTGGTCCAAAGCCCTGGGCCATTAGTTGCATGTGGAACATGTCCATGGAAAAGGAGAGGTTTGTTTCTGTGCTCAAAACTGAATTCCCCCTTCTACACCTTTTATTTCTCCACTGAATGTTGGCTCTGGACAAGCCCAAAGTTAAGATTTAGGCATTTGCAAGCAATAATAGCAAAAACTTCAGCTATTTATGGCACGATTCTTCATTCACTGAAGTTAATGAGACTTCCAAATCTGCTCCAGAGAGAGTTGTGGGAGAGCCACAGTGACTGACAGACCCATTAAGTTGGGGTTGGTTTAGCAACTGAATCATCCCATTAAAAACCCTCAGATTGTGTGAAATGTGAGGCTGAAACCCCGACAAGACATGACTCAGATCACCCACTAGTGATTAGACAGATGCCCTCAGTTCTAGGATGTTCTTTGCTGGAAATGCCTTTGCTCCTTTAAGTCTCATTAGCAAGATTCCTCAATTCCCATCCTGCCTGCAGCATGTTCCATGTGCTTGCTGGTCAGGAATCCACAGGAATATTTAAGTCTCCAGACCTTTCCCCTTTGCTCTGTGTGTTTGACCACACAGCTTTTGTTCCCTCTGCAGGATCTGGTACTTGCAGACTTCCTGCACTCAGGCCTGGATTAGCAGGGGGTTTGAAGCCAAGGCTGAGTCTCTTGGATTCACTGAAGTCTCTTGTGCATTTCTGTGTCTGGTTACAAGGGACTGGACACTCCTGGCCCTTCAAAAATGAAGGGATAAGGGGAGCCAGGGAGGTTGGAGATGAGGTAAATTGTCTTCCTCTCCCAATGTCACTGTCCAAATTTAAGTGACATGGTGAAAACCATGGGTTTTCTTCTATTTGCAAAACTGACTTTGCAGTGGAAAGGGCTCCTGCACAGCATTTGAGCATGTGGGATATTTGGGAATGTTTTTCCTATTAAGGATGCACTGAGAAGATGCTTTTCTGCATCCAGAAACTGGATTTGATGTGTGTGAGGAGTAAGGGGAGGGGCAGGCTGGGAGATGAGGCAGGATTTTCTCCTTTTAGGTTTTGCTGAGCACTGGTTATTGTAAAAGCCTGTGTGAAGCTGTGATCTCTAGGGCTTGGTGTGCTCCCTCTGAAGTCAGGCACATCTTAAAATCCTTGGGCTTCCCTAGGAATTGGCAGGGGATATTTTTCAGTCACATACGAATTTCATCCTGTTTCGGGGCTGGGATCTGGGTAAGAATCTCTTCATACCTGGCAAGCCCTGGGGCTGTAAGGCACCATTCCCACCTAGAAATGGCAGTGCCCTCATGGATTACCTGGCCAGAACCCAACTGCAGTTACTAATAGCCTTTTTAATGAATGATACCTCAAAAAATGTAGGGCTCCAGCTTCAAATTGCAGAGACTGTTGCCCCTGCTGCTCCCACTCGATGCTGTTCAAGCCCCCACTGTCCCTGATGGCCAAAAACCTCCTAATTTCCAGCCTACACACACTCACTGCTGGTCTGTACACATTTATTCTCAACATCATGTTTTAGCATTTTTCCTTTTGTTGCCATTTTCCCGGTGGTGTTTATGTAGAATAATCAGTTTCTCCCTTTGGCTTTCTTTCTGCCAGGATATTTAGTTTCCTCTTACAAGGCAGCTTCCCCTGCCCTAATCTACCCTTCAGAGTATCTTACTTGAGCTGAAATTACCCACAATTTGGAAGTAGTTCAGATGAGATCTTGTTGGGCTCAGTTATAATGGTGATGGCTCATCTCTGCAAGAATTACCTGATATTTTCTGGGCTTGCATTTGGCTTTTCCGTGGCTGTGTCACATTTGTGCCTCTCAGTTCTCACAGGATGGACTAATAAACCTGGACCCTTCTTCACCTCTGTCCTTTCCAGCAGCTGAAATTCTCTGTGTCAGCCCAACCTCTGGCCTTGTATTTCATGGTATTGAATTTCAGCTTGTTTTTCTCACTCCAGTTCTCGAGGTCATCCTCTCTGTTATCCTGGTGTTTCCTTCTGTTAGAGGTGATTCTACAAACCTCAGTGAGACCTTCTGAACACTCTCCTCGGTCTGTAGTGGGGCCATTAATGAAAACTGGGAGTAGACTCAAGACTGGGCACTGCACAGGCTGGACAAAGCTGACCCCTGCCCAAGGATTGCATTACAGCTTCATTTGTTCTTTATTTTCCCCTAAGGATTTGCAGTGTGTTGAGTCCATAACTGGGTCTGTCCTGCCCAGGGGTTTCACAGCTGTTTCATGTCTTTGGTTCCTCTGGTTTGATCTCTAATGCAGAGATCACACATTTGTGCAGTTTGCACATCTGCAAAACACACAGCAGTGATTTCAGGTCCTGAAAGTTAAGGGGAGTTTAATCACTGGTCCTGTGATTAATCACTTGCTGTGCTCCTGCTTGTTCCCCTTCTCCCTGGTCCTGGAGGGTGAAGATCCAGCTCACTCCACTCAGCTCAAACTTCACCTCTCCCTGCCAGGTCAGTCTTCCTGCAGCCTCCCTAGTGTAAGCCAGGGGTGAAGAGGGAAAAGGGAGGAGTTTGGAGAGCCTTCCCAAAAATCTGGGAAGAAATCACTGCAACTTGCATGTCAAAGTACTTGGCTGGTTACATCCCTGCTTGTCTGTCCCTGGGAAAATCCCTTGTAGGACCAAGACCACACGTGTTAAAATTCTGATCCTCCCTGATTTTATTCACTCATTGCTCAGCCTCAGTTTTACTGAGGGAGTTTCAGGTCCCACCCTCAGCCATTGGTGAGCCTCTCATTACCAGCAAGAGGGTTTTTGGCTGGTGACTGAAGGCAACATGCCAACTTAAACCTGTCCCTGCTGAGGGCTTTGGTAGAGACTTAGGAGTGGCCTGTTCTTCCTTAGTAGTTTGGCCAACAATGGTGTTTTGAGCTCACGTGGTGTGTGTCAAATCCCATTTTCTTGTGGGAAACACAAAAGATTCAGTGGCAAAAACACCTTTACTCTGGTTTAGCTTGGGTGGACGAGCTGAAAAATGAAAAACACACAGTGCACACACACACACAAGCTTGTCTTAAGGCAGTGCAAGTGCTCCTCCAGAGGCAGGGGACTGATTAATGTGGAGTTAGTTCTCAGTGTCCCTGCTTTTGTGCCTTTCCTGGTGCCAGCGTGTGACACCGGGCTCGTGATAATGACTGCAAGGAAGACTCGGTTATTCTTTCCTCGTGGGGGGCTTTTCAATCTCACACACAAAGGCAGAACGAGACCCAGCAGCTGCAAGCTGGACAAATTCAGCCCTGCAACGAGCTGCAAAGGGAATTAAAGTCTGAAACAGCTTGTGAGGGGCAGCGGTGGAGCTACCATAGCTTGGAGTACAGACAAGACGTGCCGTCCCTGTGAAAAGGGTTCCTTTAATGCAGCGTTTGGGAAGAGTTCTGTGATTTGTGTGTGCGGGAGGTCAGCTGAAAGGAGTGTAGAAAGGAGTAGAGCTGAGCTGTCTGGCCTTGGTGGCTGAATTACTGGATGTGATTAAATGACCCTTTTGGTTTGGGTCACTGGCTCTCTCTAATGAAAGCAGTGGCTGCCACACGGAGAGGGCTGGGGGCTGCAGTGATGTCTTGGAGGAAATGAAAATGAACCTCTGGCTCACTGTCTCTGGGACACTTCATAATTCAAGTGTTGCTGTTGAGCAGCTGTGTGGTTAAAACCTGGGTAAATGTTCGTATCCAGGCGTTCCAGTGGCAGCAGGCTTTGATTCTCAGCAGCCCCCTGGTTTTTAAGGATCTTTCTCTTTACAGTGTTTGTCGTTTTGCTCTTCGTTAGAGCCCATTTTGTATCGATCCCCGTGTGGAAGGTGGTGGGAATGGAAAGTGCCTTCAACCACAGCGAAGTGCAGAACACACTCTGCTGCTGCAAGGGTTGCTATTTTTAGGTCCCAGGAGAAATCTGAAGTGATGATCATCATTATATTTTCATTCTCTTGGCCTTCAACAACAAACTGTACTCGAATTGCCAGCTTTAAACGCCTTGAACTGAGTCCCAGAGTGACAGCGATCTGAACTGCTCCCTGAAGTTTGGGTTTCTGAGATTCACCAGGTGTGAATCTAGGCTGAATTTAGGGATTTTTGGATGCAGCCTGTGTTTTTCCAACACAACAACCGGTTTTGTCCAAGGGGGTGCTCTCAAAACGTTCCTGCAGCTTTAATAGTGATGGGGAAGATTTTCAGAAGTCATTGAAAGTAGCTGAGCTTTGCCACCATCAAACTGCAAAACCTTCTCAGTGCTTCAGTGGCAAAAGGATTAGGCCAGAAATGAGGGGGTTTTAAGTCAGGTTCAGTTGGTTCTGTGTCCACAGGGATTAGAGGTTTCAGGGACTGACTGATTGTCAGAATTTGCAGCAGACCAGGGAATTTTTGGTACCTGAAGAACCAGGTCTGGGATGTTGCCATTGGACCCAAAGTTGAAGCCAAGACTGTATTTTATATATCTTTCAGGGAAGAGTTGTATAAAAGGCAGTGGAAGGGGTTTTGTGCAGCGTTGTAAGGAATAATTTCAAAGTAATCAACAGAGCCATTGGGCTTTTAAGGGCAAATCCTTTTCTTCCAGCTATTCTGCACTCAGGATCTGAAAGTAAACCCACTTTGATTTTTCATTGCCCATCAACATAACAAGCTTAATAAATAATGCTGAATTATAATAAATAATGCTGAGTCTGCTAACTAAAATTATTAATGAAGTAATTGCCTTTCTAAACAAGGATTCTCTTAAATTATTATGTTTTCTGAGACCAGCCCTGGTTACTGAAAACCTCTGATCCCAGTTGGAAATCCATAGTTTTAGGAGCTGCAAGGAGGGCTGGGCAGGGTAGAGGAGCCCTCTGTCACTGTGTCAGTGGGTTTGTGTTTACACTTCCTTAGTCCATGTTTAAAAACACCAATTTAAGTCACGGCTGGGCTCATCCACATTTTGGGCTTGTCACTTGCTGACCAAGATCTCCTTTTGCTCCAGCTTGCAGATTCCCTCGTGCCCTTGGAGATCAAGCCTGGCATTTCCTTGGCAACAGTCTCTGCTGTGCTGCACACTAAGGACAACAAGCATGTGCTGCAGGTACAGGAGAATGGGAGAGGCAGAAAAATACCCTTACATGGCTCTGCTGTCATCTGGGCCCCCAGCTGTCCTCGTGGGGAGCTCCGTCCCCACCAGGGCAGGTCCTTGTCTGAGGCCGTGCCCTGGCATGTGCCAGGGAGGAATTACACTTGGAGCAGGGAGTGGGATGCAAAGAAACCTCTCTGCCCTCTTTTCCTTGGCCATGTGCCTGGCTGAGATAAAAGGGGAAGTGAGATCATTCCTGAGGCCAGGCTGCAGATCATCCTGCTGTCTCCCATGACCAGGAAAAGCATCACTCGGCTTCCCATGGACTCAGAGCCAGGGCCCAGAGGAGAGGGATGACCTGAAACATCAGACCCGTGAAGGGACTGTGCCTCCACTTGCCCTGTCCCCCAGGGGGCAGGTTGTACATCCTTGTACAGAAGTGTGACACCCCTTCCTGCCACCTCCTTCAGGCTGGCTCTGCAATTCCTGGCTCCCCAGGAGGAGGTGATGTCCTGCTCCCCTTTTTCCTGGGATACAAGAGCCTGCAGGGACTCAGGGAAGAGCCCTTCTCCTGCAAGACCCAGTGCACTTGGGAAGAGGGCCCAGTATGGAAATTACTTGAATGCAGGGACATAAAGAGTGGTCAAGGATTTGTGTCAGTGCACAGCAGACAGGCTGTCCTCCTCTTTCCAAGTCTGTTCCCTAGAAACACCAAGCAATGCTGGAAAAATGGAAGTGCTCCAATGGAATTGGTCTGAGGCTGCTTCCTCCTTTGTGTTGTTCATTTACTCAGTTCCCTACCCAGATTCCTGCTGCCAAATAAACTCAGGCCTGGGCTTCAAATGCCAAAGCCCTCCTAAATGGCTGGAGCTGAGCCAGCTCAGGGGTACCTGTCAGGACCTCTGGGGTTACAGAAACTCTGTGGGTGAGCCCCCAAAACTCAACCTGTGAACACAGAATCATCTGGGTGATTCCCAAATAACACAACCCATGCAGGCAGTCCCACCAACCAACAGGGAAATGACTCCAGTCACTGCAGCACCTCCCACCTTCCTTGTCTCCTCAAGTTCTACCTAAAGCCTCACTTTTCCAAGGCCAGTATTCTCATAAAACCCCTTTCCTCTCCTTCCCTGAGTACTTGCTCTGAATTTGCCCATTTCTCAACCTGCTGCATCCTCAGAGTGTGATTTTTTCCCCTCTGTGCACCTTCTCATCCCTCAGCTGCCTCCCAAAACTCCCCAGCCTCCTGCCAGCAAGAAGAGGAAGCGAGTGAGTGACGATGTGCCCGAGTGTAAATCCTTGAAGCCGTTGCTGAGTGGCTCCATTCCTGTGGACCAGTTTGTGCAGACCCTGGAGAAGGTGGGGAGTCTTTGGTGGCAAGTGGGGTTCCAGCAGATTTCTGCTCCTCTCTGACCTCAGAGAGGTAGCAGAGAGAGAGGGGGAATAACACCAGTGTGTCTTGAAATGGAGAAGGGCTGAGTTAGCAAAGCATTCCATGGAATGTGTGTCCCTGCGCTGAGAATGGAGGGAAGAGTCCCCTGTGGAGCCATGTCCTGACACAGGGGTTGCATCAGGCACCTCCTCCTGTTTGCCCATGGAAGCAGAGCTTTGGGGTCACCCTGGGTGGGGGAATTTCCCCACGTAACTTTTGGAGACCTGCAATAAATTTCTGCACTGGGCAGGAATTCTCAAAAGCATTTAGTGTTTTCCAAATTCTGTGAGAACGAAGTGACCAACTGAAGAAGGGATCCTGGGAATGTCCCTTTCTGGGGAGCTGCAGGATGGGGGGTTTGGTGGCTCACCTTGTAGGCTCTGTGGAGCCTTGTCCTTGCCTGAATGACTTCTGGGAGAAAATTAGCAGGAAAAAGGGCAGGATTGCAGCCTTCCTGTACCTGAAGGGGCTGCAAGAAAAGGGGGGGAGAGACTGTTGACAGGGCCTGGAGGGACACAGGACACAGGGACTGGCTTCCCAGTGCCAGAGGGCAGGGCTGGGTGGGATATTGGGAAGGGGGGGGGGGCCCCCCCCCCCCCGGGGCTGGGCTGGAATTGCCAGAGAAGCTGTGGCTGCCCCTGGATCCATCCCTGGGAGTGTCCAAGGCCAGGCTGGATTCCCTTGGAGCAACCTGAGAGAGTGGAAGGTGTCGGGTTTGGAATGGGATGATCTTTAAGATCCCTTCCCACCCAAACCACTTCACAATTCCATGAAATTCATCCTTGTCCCTGTGCCCTGGTGATTCGTCTCTCCCTGTTTCCCGAGCTGTGGTAACATCCCTGTCTCTTCCCTGCTCCCAGCACGGGTTCAGTGACGTGAAGGTGGAGGACACAGCCAAGGGCCACATTGTCCTGCTGCAGGAGGCAGAGACCCTCATCCAGCTCGAGGAGGACTCCACACACATCATCTGTGACAATGATGAACCCCTGAGGATCAAACTGAGGGACCTGGTTCTCAAATTCCTGCAGAAGTTTTAGCTCCTGGACATCCCAGTGCCCTGCAAGGAGAGAGCCTGGAGCACCAGGACTTGGAGCTCTGCTGGGAGAGAGAGAACTTTGTGATTCAGAGAGACCAGAAACCACCTTCCCCTTCATGGAGAAGCAAGGAAGTATTTTTAATATCTATCTATTTTTTAAATATTCTTATTTTTAAGCTGTTTTGGAATACTTTGGGGGAGATTCCTGTTGTGTAAAATTGGGAATTGGAATGTTACAGGAGATGGGAACTGCAGAGTGTGTATTTGCCACATCAGGTTAAACTTCTGCTCCTCTGTGTGCCCCTCAGCAGTGTCTGCCATGGTGGAAACCATGGCCTTAGGTGTTAAGAGATTTATTTCTCCTCCCACTGTTTCTTCCCAGTCACCAGCTCCAGTTTCCTGCCTGTCCCCCATCTGCATTGGACACGTGTGTGTCACTGGCACCAGGAGGATCAGGAAGCTGCTGAGGCAACGATTACAGAAATAGAAATAGAACAAGGGGGTCTGATGGACACGTGGAATGGTGGGAAGGGCCTGGCCATTCCCTGCACAGGCAGAGGGACTTTGGGAAAGCTTCATCCTTGAGGTGTTCAGGTGTTTGTTGATGCTGCACCTCATCTGTTATAACAGAGCTGTCCAGGGAGCTCCAGGCTCTTCATGGAGCTGGTTCCTCTGGGGTTCCTCCATCATCACTGGAGGAGATACCTCAGGAAGGTACTTGGGCAAGTCCATAAAGTAGTTAAATTCCCAACACTCCTAAGAAACCTTTGAGATTTAAGTGCCTCTTGTTCCTCCCTTCCAAAAACCTGTCCTTCCAGCGCCCACACCCCAAACCCTGGATGAAATACAGTCATTCCCACAAAGCCACCTGTGCTGCAGACCTGGGGAGAGCCTTCCCTCCCCAAATCATTTGGTTGGGGCCTAAACTTAGTTAATAGTTTTCCTTTGAAAAACAATGCATTTCTGGGATTTACTGCTGTTTGGTTTGTATCTATTTGGTGTTAAAGAACAAAAAGCACAGTGAGGCTGCCAAGGAGGGAGCACATCCCTGGTTTATAAAAGCTTCTCCATGCCCACTCCACATCCACATTTGTGAAGCACAACTGCTCCTTCAGTTGGTGGCTTTGGGGAGGCTGAGGCAGGGCAGGAACAGCTCTGTAACAAAATCCACTTGCCCTTGCATCTTCCACATCCCAGTGAGGATTTCTGTTGGATTGGGTGTACAAATCCAGGTATCCACACCCTCACTCAGTGTGTGAGAAACAGGATCATTAATGGGATAAAAACCTTGTTGCAGTAACAGGAATCCTCATAAGGGTTTTGCAGCATTTGCAGCAGCCCAGCTTCTTTATTGTCACTTAAAAAGAGAATAAAAGAATTGGGCATATTTCCCCTTGTGATTAAATCTCCAGAGGGATTATTCCCAACACAGAGGCCGTGGGATAAACTCATCTTTCTGCTTGTTACCTCCAGTGTTGGTCTCTCTGCTGCAGAGCCTTTGTTTTCATGGACTCACGGAATGGTTGTGAGGGAAGGGACCTCAAAGCTCATCCCATTCCACCCCCTGCCATGAGCAGGGACACCTCCCACTAGCCCAGGTTGCTCCAAGCCCTGTCCAGCCTGGCCTTGGACACTCCCAGCGATCCAGGGGCAACCAGAAATTCTCTGGGAATTCCTTCACTGTCCTTGCTGCTGTTACACATTCCAGCCACCCTTTTCCATAGGAGTGCCTGGTGCTAATGGGACCAAACCCCCAGTGCTCTGGGAAGCCACTGATGTGGTTGTGCTGCCACCCCAAAATCCGTGTTTGACTCCTCCCAGTGACAGCCATGCTGGTATCTTACCTGGCCCTCTGGAAGCTCAGGGCTTTCCCAAGGCATTCCCCCCCTCCTGAGAGGGAAAAAGTAAAAATGAAAAGATTTTTACATTTTCCCTCTTGTCATTTGGAGCAGGAAAATTTCTGGCTGTTCTATCAATCCAGCATCTGAAAGTGGAGTGTTTTGTTCCAAACAGAAGGGTTGTGCCTGCTGGAAAAATAAACATACTGGGGAGGTGGGGGGGGGATTCCTTAATGAAAAATCATAATTAAACCAGCAAAAAGAAGGGCTTGTTCCTTCTGCACAGAGAAAGACAAATAAACAGCATTTCTTCATGCTGGGTCAGCCCTGCAGAGTAACCATGGCAGCCCAGGGAGCTGCCAGAGGAAGGGGAGGAATGGGGAGGGTTTTATCCAGAGATGCTCCATTTATTGGGATCAGAACAGCCAACGTTCTTGGTTTCACTCTTTTTCTTCCAGAAAGATAAAAAAAGAAACCCTTTGGCCACTTTGTGGTTCATTATCCCATGGCCATTCCCCCTCCCTGTGGCCACGTGGGATGTGAGGATCCCACATCCCCCCTGAGCTGCTCCCCTAATTGAACACAAACTCACAATTCCCAGTGAGATCCCAACCCTGCAGCACAGCCAGGCCAGGGAAGAGTGGGGAGGGAAGGTTAAAATCAGCTTTCTGCACTTGGATGGCTTTTATGGAACTGATGTTCCTGTTTGCATTAATGTGAGACCCCCCTAAAAAACAACTGGAGCAAGTCGTTTAATTCCAGGCTCATGCCCAGACACAGTCACTGGGATCTGCCACCTGGGGAGTGCCCTGAGCCACCTCCATGGGGACATGGGCGTGGTGAGCAGAGGGAAGCTGGAGCAAGGTGTTGGATCTGTGTCCCAGCAGCAGCTCAGCCTCTGAGAAACATGGGGAAATGAGAGCAGAGGGGTTTGGGATCAGCTGCTCTCACTGCCTGGGCAGGATCCTCGTGGGAAAGGTGGGATCAGACAGGTCAGTTACCTGTCACGTGGGATCCATGAATTGTGACCCAAATCCCTTGGGGATCCATGAATTGTGATCCCATCCCTTGAGGATCCATGAACTGTGATGCCATCCCTTGAGGATCCATGAACTGTGACCCAAATTCCTTGGGGATCCATGAAGTGTGACCTCATCCCTTGAGGATCCATGAATTGTGACCCCAGTTCCTTGGGGATCCATGAACTGTGACCCCAATCCATTGAGGATCCATAAACTGTGACCCAAATCCCTCGGGGTTCCAGGAACTGTGACCCAAATTCCTTGGGGATCCATGAACTGTGACCCCAATCCATTGAGGATCCATGAACTGTGACCTCAATCCCTTAGGGATCCATGAACTGTGACCTCATCCCTTGGGGATCCATGAACTGTGACCCAAATTCCTTGGGGATCCATGAACTGTGACCCACATTCCTTGGGGATCCAGGAACTGTGACCCAAATCCCGTAGGGATCCATGAACTGTGACCCCAATCCCTTGGGGATCCATGAACTATGACCCAAATCCCTTGAGGATCCATGAACTGTGACCCAAATCCCCTGAGGATCCATGAACTGTGACCCCAATCCTTTAAGGACCCGTCACCTGGGATTCATGAACCCCTCCCTTGAGGATCCTGTCCCATCTCCCTTCCCTTTGCTTTCTCCTTTTCCACTTTCCTACCCATGGAAACATGGGATGACCCAACATGACCAGGGTCAGTGCCTCTGCCACAGGACTGTTTTCCTGCATTTCCAGTGGGATAGAGAACCCCAAATCCAGTAATTTCCCTCTTCCTGCCCTTCTCAGCTGGGAAGGGGCGAGCCAGTCCTTTCCTGGGCTCTGGCAGGAGCTGGTGGATTTTATGGCATCGACGGGCAGGATGGGACAATTCCAGTGAAGCTGCTTTTTATCCAGGAATGTTTCCTCCAAAAGGAAAAAAAGGAGGGCACTTTGGAGTGCAGAGGAGTGTGAAGCACTTCCCCCTGCCCTCCCTCCTGGAGCAGGGAATGAATTATTAACGGAATTTATCATTTCCTCCTCTCCCCAGTGTCTGTTTCCTCATCCCAGTGTACAATCCCTCATCCAGGGGAATAGGGAAAGGAACAGGAGCCCTGGTGCTGTGGCTCCTCTCACCCAGTCACAGGAGACCTTTATCTGCTGTTTCCAGCTGAGCTCATGGGGAGTCACATCCCAAACCAGCTTCCCATCCAGGCCACATCCCTGAGCCAGGATCTCTGTGCCCTTCACTGCCAGCCAGGGATTTGGGAGGCAGGCCCTGGGCTGAGCATCCCCCTCCTCTCTTCCTGGACCAAAGTAATTCCGTGTTTCCCCGAAACCTCTCCTGGGAATAAACCCAGCACCAACAAATCCTGACCCCAAGGCAGCAGCAGGGGAAAGAAAGGGCACCTTTCCCAGGGGGAGCAGGGACAGGGACATGGAGGTAACAAGTGCCCACGGAGGAAGTGACTGCTTGGAAGGGAAGGCAAAGGAAAAAGCAGGAAGGAAGGGAAAGGGAATCCAGGCAGGTGCAGGAGGAATCCTGGGGGATTTCCAGCCCAGCACGGAGGGGAGCCCATGGCTTGTGGCCCAGCCGGCTCTGTTTGTCCCCTCTGCCCCTCCCTGCAGGTTTGAGGCTGGAAATCTGCTTACAAATCCCATGGATCCCACACAGGAGAGGGAGCGGGAGCATCCCCTGAGCCATCCATGCTGTAGGAATGGTCCCTACAGGATGTGTCGGGACCCCTGGGCAGGGAAGGGCAGGTCTGCAATCCCACCCCTGGCTCGGCTGTGTTTCCATTGCCTGGAAACATCCAGATAACTCTTCCCGTGGTGTCTCCCACCCCCCACAGCCCCTGCAGGGCAGAGGCCCCGGGGCTGTGTCCTGAGAGGGGCTTGTTTTTGGGATGCTCCAGGAGCGGGAGCAGCCCCATCCCGGTGCCAGCCCCTCTCCCTGCCCCACAAACAGGCACCGAGACGCTCCCAAGTTAAACTCTCCATTTATTGGATCCCTTTTACAAAAAACTCAACATTGTGCTCGTGTCGAAGGAGTGTCTCTTGTCCCTCAGTTTTTTGTTGGATTTTTCAATCCTGGTGCTCACGGAGCCGTGGGCAGGGCTGTGGCAGGGGCCAGGTCACCGCAGACAATCCTATTTACAGCGGGAAAGACCTCGCTCCACGCCCGGGGCAAGCAGCAGAAACTTGGGAAAGGGGAAAAGACCTTTCCCTTGGGAAAGGAGCAGCCTCTGGGAGCCCTTCCCACCTCCTCAGAGCTGGAGTGGCAGAGCTCCAGGCGCTGGGATGGATCCTACAGCCAGACCTAGGCTTTGCAGGGAGCCTGGGGCGCCCTGAAAATCCCGGGGGAACAGTGGGTGGTGGCACAGGAGATGTTTGGGATGGTGGCAGGTGCTGGACCGCTCCAGGAAAGCCCCTCTCCTCCCTGATGGTGGAGGGAACCCCAAGGACAGCTCCGTCCTGGGAGATGGGAATCACAGTCTGTGCTCCAGTGGTTCTTTGGGATGGTTTGGGAAAGGGCCACAGCAGCAGGATGGGAGGGACAGCACCGGCAGATGTTCTTGCTGCCATTTAGTTACCCCATGGAATTCCATCCCTCCCAATGGAGTGTCCCCCCAAGCAGCCACTTCACCCCCAAACCCTTTCCTTTGGGGGGCTCAGCACGAAGGGAACCATCCCACGGTATCCACAGCAATCCCATGGCACGTCCCCACCCTGCTCATCCCGATCCTTCCAGCAAACCAACCCCTGGGGCAAGAGGCCTGGGAGAGAGAACAGCTGGGTTTGCTCCCTGATCCCAAGTGGCAGAATTCCCATGCTGGGGCTCCGACAGCGCCGGCAGAGCCCGCACATGGAGTGCCAGCACTTCCCATCCCGTCCGCCTTGCCCAGGCTCCGGCAGCACCACAATAACCATGTTTCCCTTCAGATCCTGGGAAAGGAGATGCTGAGCTGTGTCTGTGTCCGTATAAAGTGCAATCCACACCCGGCACCTCCCAGGGAGGGTGGAATTAATGCCCAGGCCCCTCGGGAGGCTGAGCTGGAGCAGCTCCTGATGAAGCACCACAGTTCCACTCCAGGCAGGGATGGAGAAAATCCTTCCAGGTGTTTCAGGGCCTTGCAGGAGCCTCCCATGGCATTTTCAGGGAGACTGTGAACCTTCCCGTGCTCCCTTTGGAGCGTCTGATGTTAAAGAGGGAATGGAAAGAAGAAAAAGAAAACAGAGAGGAAAAGATTCCTGGATCCGTCTCTCGCTGCGCTCGGTGGTGCTGGCGAGGGCAGGAGCTGTCGGCTCTGCTGGGAACAGGCTGCTCCTTCTGCTCCTTCCCTTCCCAAGGAGGACGTGTGGGCGACCCCATCCCGCAGGGCTGGCAGGAAAACCGGCTGGGAGGTGCCTGGAGAGGCCACGGAACACTCGGAGTGTGGGGCAGGTGGCAGGAGGAGCACAGGCAGGGCTGGCAGGAGGAGCAAGCCCCATCCCTGCTCCTGCCGTGGGACACAGCAAGGACACAGCAGGTGGTGACATCCTGCTGGTGCCGGGCCAGGAAAACCAGGGACACCGAGGAGAACCACGCAGGTGTCACCTCCCCCTACCCCACAGCAGCTTCTCCAGGCCACTCCTAAACATCTGGGATGCACCGAGGGAGAACATCACACGGGGGAAGGCTGGGCCCTCCCCTCCTGTCCGGGATGGAGCAGGGAGGTGGGATTGGGGTCAGGACATCACAGGTGGCACAGTGTTCTGCTCTGGGGAAGAGGAACCAGCTCCAAAAACACTCCGAACACTCCGTGGCCGCAATTCCAGTGGCATCTCCCGGTTCCCAGGACAGGGAGCTCCTGGAGGGGCTAACCCTGGGACACAGCCCAAAGCCAGGCCGTGAGGGTGGGGTGGGGTTAAGGCAGTGATGGTGAGGGCCACAGCAAACCCAGCACAGCACGGAGTGCTCTGGGAGGGGCAGGAGGGACCAGGCAGAGCGGGAGTTGTGGCCACGGAGCAGCCGTGGCTCCGGCACATCCAGGCTGGGCTGAGCACGGATCAGGATCGGTGCTCCCCTGGCCTGGGGCACTGCCAGCCCGCTGAGCTGCACAGGGAGCTGCAGGGGGAGCTTCCTCCTTTCCTCAGCCCCAGACACGCTCCCTCTCTGTGGAGGATCAGCAGGACAGGGTGGAAAAGGGCAGGAGAACGAGACTGTGGCAGCCGAAGTGCCCGAGGCTGCAGGAAGGGTCAGCCAGGCCACCCTCACCCCTCTCTGAGGGCTCAGGGTGCTGGGCAGGGCAGAGCCATGGGCTCATCGCCAGCTGACACCGGAGAGTCCCCAGGAGCAGCCACAGGGCAAGAGGAGTCAGGACGTGGGGACTGGGAAGGACTGGGAAGGGCCATCCCATGGGAGAAAGGATGGGGACAACAGTGGTGACCTTGATGCTGCTCCAACACCTCCAACCTGGCCTTGCTCCGACCCATTGAGTGGGCCGAGGGGTCCTGATGGGAGAAGGGGATGAGTGAGGGGGGAAAGAAAAGAAAACAAAAAAAGCGCCTCACGCGGCAAATCTAAAACACTTTCATTTTAAATAACAATAATTATAATTAAAAAGAACGGCCACCCTGGGCCGGCGAAGGGGCAGGGCCAGTGGCCCAGGGGCCATCCCTCAGTGTACGATCCAGGCAGTGTCCAAAGAGGAGCCACGAGATCCTGTTCCCTGGGCAGGGCGGGAGAGGAGCAGGGGGGAACGTGCCCATCCCACCCCGGGCCGTGCCGCCCTCCCAGCGGGAAGGAAGGAGGGAAGGAAGGAAGGAAAGGGGGCTCTGCACTCCCAGCACTCTGCCCCTCTGTGCCCCGGGGCCGGGAGCAGCCGCCGCTGCCCCTCAGATGAACTTGAAGCATTTTGTCTTGTCGTGGGGCAGGCGGGTCTTGAAGAGCACGGAGTCCACGCGGAACTGCGTGTAGAGCAGGGGCATGTACCCGTACACCTTCACAAAGAAGTTGATGCACTTGTGCCGCTCGTGGAAGTGGGAGTCGTCGTGGGAAAGGGCCTGGGGGCACCCGGGGCAGCGGAACGTCCAGCGGGAGGTCACCTGTGGGGAGGGGACACGGGGGGTCAGTGCCCAGAACGCCCTGCCCGGGCCCGAGGCACTGCCTGGGGGCTGGGATACAGATGGAATCATGGAATGGATGGATTGAGTGGAAGGGACCTTAGAGATCATCTCATCCCAACCCCCTGCCATGGGCAGGGACACCTCCCACCATCCCAGGGAATCCAACCTGCCCTTGGACACTGCCAGGGATGGATCCAGGGGCAGCCACAGCTTCTCTGGCAATTCCAGCCCAGCCCCTCCCCA
>JAWWEW010000112.1:113575490-113593080 GCA_035583185.1 Anabacerthia variegaticeps
CAGTCCCTCTCCAGCTCTCCTGGAGCCCCTTTAGGCTCTGCAAGGGGCTCTCAGGTCTCCCTGGAGCCTTCTCTTCTGCAAGTGAACCCCCAAGCTCTCCCAGCCTGGCTCCAGAGCTCCACTCTTGGAGCATCTCCGTGAATCCACAGATCTCCCTCCTGTTCAAGGCACCCAGGACACGGCCTGACATGGAGCATCTGTGCTGTAAAACCACTGCTGGTGAAAGCAGCGTGTCAGACACAGCCCCACCTGAAACCCAGAGGCACCACAGGCACAGACTCTTCAGGCAAGAGCTCTGTCAGCTCAGGAAAAATATTAGAAAGAAATAAAAGATTACTGGATAATAAAATTGGATGTTAGGATGAGATTCTTCCCTGTGAGGGTGGGGGGGCCCTGGCACTCAGAGAAGCTGTGGCTGCCCCATCCCTGCAAGTGCCCAAGGCCAGGCTGGATTCCCTTGGAGCAACCTGGGCTAGTGGAAGGTGTCTCTGCCCATGGCAGGGGGTGGGATGGGATAATCTTTAAGGTCCCTTAATCCCAACCATTCTGGATTCTGTGAACAGCACTGAAGGTCCGTGCAGGCCCCTGGCACTGCCCAGGTGAGGACATGCAGGTGTGGGCACGGCCAAACACGGCACCCCAAAACACACAGAGAGGACAAAACCCAGTGCCTGAGGTTTGGGGGTGTGTGTGATGAAGTCATGAAGCAGCAGAGGAGTGCATGATGGAAGAGAAGCCCTGGCAGGATCCATGGTAATTAAATTCCCACCAAGCAGTGCTGGGGTTGGAACGCAGGATCATTTGACACACGCTGTGCTCTGTTTTGTCACTGGAGCCCAGTGCTTTGCTTGCAAGATAACACAAAGAGGCATGAAAAACAAAGCTCATCTCAAGCTGTGTGGCTGCAGAACACCAACACCACCCAGGCCTTGGAAAAGGCAGGATGGGAGACACCAAACTCCCCTCAGCACCGGTTTTGGGCACAGAGACCTCTCCAGCCAAGACAGGGGGGTGAAAACATTCAGCAATCACTGCAGGGCAGGTGTAGCAATAACAGAGCACTCAGGAAGGGCAAAGTGACACTGTTCTGCTTATTGAAGGCCTGGGAGAGAGGGCAGGGAAAGAGGGATCCAAGGGAAGCCAAAGCTGGAGGTGAAGGAAGGAATTAACTTCTCAGCTGCACAAGGTAGATTCAATCACTGAGACAGGCTTTGGAAAGCCACGGGTTATAGAAGTTAAGCTGAGGGTTAAATTGAGTCTGCTTAGAAATAAATGGATCAATTTAAGACCTTCTCACGAAATTTTTAATAATGCAGCATCAACCAAGGGAGGCCTCTGCTCTGGAGCAGCATCTTCCAGCCCCAAACCTGTGCCTGACACTTCCACGGTGGCCTCTTTTGGGAAATGCTTTAGGATCCTTGGAGTCAACTTCCAACTCTCAGGGCTGGGAACCTGGGGATATGGCAGGACTGTTTAGGGGGCTGCAAACCTAATGGGCAAACACAGCACTTCTTCTGACCTCAAAAATTACTTTTTAGGATAAAAGAGAGGTCTTAAAATAACAAAAGCACGACGCAACGCTCCGACCAATGGCACTGCTGCATGGAGCTTCTTCCTCAGCATCCCGGAGCAGATGTGCTGCACTCAAAATGTCTTTGTCTATTAAAACTGTGTCAGCTTCAGAGCCTCCAAAACTCCCTGTGGCATAAACAGAATTCCTAATGAACAGCTGCAGGATCCAGGAGTGGCCAGGCAAAACGCAGCTGCCAAGATCGTTTTCTCTGCCCCTCTCTCACCACCTTTCCTCTGCTGCCCAAATCCCAGTCTGGGTCTCTCCTGTCCTCCTTCTCCCTCAGCTCTGCTGCCTCCCTGTGTCTCCTGCACCTTCCATGCCCCTCCTGGTCCAACAGAGCCCTTGACCACACTCTGGTCCCTGCCAGAGTTTGCTGCTGCTTTCCCTGCTCGCACCGACTCGCTCCTCGTGCAATTTGGGTTCATGTTTTCTAAACCCTCTGCCTCTGAAACCCAAAACCAGTCAGGCTTAAAGCTGGCCCTGCCCAGCTGCTTTCCTGAGCCCAGTGGTGTCCTCTCAGCTAGCTGGAGCAGCAGCTGGAATGATTATTTAGTCAGGCACTTGTAATGGCCCCTGTGATGCTCGGCACTGTACGCTGAGACAAATGTCACCTGTTCTCCTGGGAACCCCAGCACAAACGAGGCCTGAATTCTTACTGTTTGATGCCTTCGGTCTTCAGAACCCCATAAAGAGCCTCAGTTCCCTGTTTTCAGGCCATTTATAGGGAGTTAATACCTTGGTGAGCTCTATCCCTCTAATTGGAGTGCAAACAGCTGATGGATTCAGTGGTTATTGGAAGACTAACAGATAAGACCAAATGCCAAAGCCCTGCTTCATTAGAGCACTCTGACAACACTAAAGAGCATCTAATGCTAAGCAACAGTGTCTCTTTAAAGAAATCTTTACTAACTGGTATCAAACACACAAGCCAGCTCAATACCTTGTGGCTTTGAGACAATCTGCCTGATACAATCATCCAAAGCCCAAATGCTTCAGCCACGAGTGGCCAGGCCGGTGCTATCCCTGAGCAGCTCAAACCAGCCAAGTTTTGGCCAAGTAAGTGGCTCAACAGTTTCCTTGGATTGGCAGCAGGATGTGAGGGGCAGAGCTTGTTCACATCACTAGTGCCCTTCCACGGCCAGGAGGGAAATTCCCAGGGGAAACCACGTGCTGTGGATATTGTGGATACACTGTGCACCCCAAAGATCACCCGAGGAATCCTCCTCGCACAGCCCCACCTGCCTGCTCACAGCAGAGCAGGGAGGGAATCCAAATGTCAGCAGAGAGGGCGTGTTTGGGAAGGCTGGAGCAGCTACTTTGGCTTAAGAACACTCCAGGGCAGGGATCTCCTACACACAGCAGCTATTTCTGTGGGGAAGAGGGGCCAAATGTCCTCGGAGGGACACGGTGCCAGCACGAGGCTCCTGCAGATGAAGCAGCTGCTTCCAACACAAGCTGCTGTGTCCCAGGCACCACCCCAAAGATCAGACTGGTTCCAGCTCACGCCAGCTCCAGGGAGCATTTGGAGAACTGATGCTGAGAGATCCTAATGGAGGAGGAAGCCACAAACACCTCTCTTTCATAGCAGTTATTACAGACAGAGAGCAATGCCCAGCATCTCACCCTGGGCCATCTCACCCTCACCCCAGTGGCTCGAGCCATAAAACCACACCAAAATACCCCGAGGGACAGCACAGCTCCCTCCCTTTGAGGCTTCACACCGTCACAGGATGGTGGGGGTGTGTGCCAGCTATTGCCAGAGTAAGCACCTGATGCCCAGCCAGGAAAAGGGGGCCACTGCCAGAGGCTGGGAGAGCTGCAGTGACACAGCCACCAGCTCCACTGTGAACGTGCCACGCAGAGACACAGAGGCACCAGCCCGGAACAAAGTCATTAAGGCAGGCACAGAATTCACAGCTCAATCTGACCACTGCATAGAATCCAATACAACTAATAGGAAAGCACCAGGATGGCCGTATTAGATCAAAGCAATGATCCATTCACCCCAGCCCCTCACTCCTGAGTGCTCATTTCCAGCTGCTTTGGTGCAAAATAATCATAAATCACAGTCACGGAACGGCTTATTGGGAACAATTTGCCCTGAACCATTAGTGAACAGGAGCTGGATGAGCCCTTGAAGAACAGGAGCTGTCCACCAAAACACCTCCTCCTGAAGCAATCAATCACAGACATTCTGAACTGCACTAAGTCTGAACTGTTAAAAAAGGGGAGGGGAAGAAGAGAAGGAAACCCACACTCAGCACTTTGTTTCCCAGCTTTCTGCAGCAGAGAATTCCACAGGTGAGCTCTGCAAGTTGCTCAGAGAAGCTGTGGATGCCCCATCCCTGGAAGTGTCCACGGCCAGGTGGGATGGAGCAACCTGGGATAAGTGGAAGGAGTGGAAATGGATGAGCTTTACAGCCCCTTCCCACCCAAACCATCTCATGGTTCTACGGTTCTAAGTGATTTCCTTTCCTCAGCTTCCAATCCAAGCGCTCCTAGTTCAGTGCAGCATCACACACCTTTACAGCGGTGGGCACAACAGGGCTCAGAACCAGCTCACAGCATTCCAAGAGCCCCTGGGCACACACAGTGCCACCTTCCCTTCTCTGAGCTGCCTGATGTGCCCCCACAGGCTCCTCTCTGCACTAGGAACTATCAGTCTTCCCACTCCTGGCAAGCAGCAGTGTTGGCAGGGAAGCAGAAACACGAGGATGCCACTGCCAAGGGATAATTTCAGCACAGATCTGCACTTGTGCTGTTGTCTCACCCCTCCTGATGGACTCCCTGCTTCTCCAGCACACTCCCTTTGCAGAGCAGCCCTCCCTCTCTTTTATCCAGCGTCCTCTCTAACATCTTTGTTCTGTTCTGTTTCCATTCCACTCATTTCCCAAATTTGTGCCTGGTTTCTTTTTTCCCTTTTTTTTTTTTAATTGCTCTCAATATGTCACTCTATATTAGTCAACAGCAGATTTATTTAAACGTGTCAATGCTGTTGCTTAGCAGATCTGACTGTGCTTTGCCATTTCAGCCTCCTTCAGGATCACGTGTTCCCCTCCCCAGAGCTCCCCAGCACGTTTGGATCGCCAGGAAGTTTGAGGAAAATAAAAGTAAGTCTGACTCCAAAGGCAGGCCACTGGGAAGCTCCTTCAGTAGAGATCCTTAAGAACCGAAAAAACATCTCCAAAACCAACCAAGAAGAGGAATTCTGCCCAAAACCCCACCTGATTTTATTTCTCAGTTAGGGAGCAGCATCAGGTGCTGTTTTTCTTCCATTTCCTACCTTGTACCCGTGAGTTTCACTAGGAGCCCATCAAGCAAATGACCATCCAGAGCTCTGGAGAGAGTCCTAATAGAGAGCCAGTATCAGCTTTCCCCAGCATAAGCTAATTTTAGGAAATGGCCTTTAACTGCTCTATAAAAGGCTGGCAACACCCAGGTGAGAGCATGTCCTGACCTCTGAAATTAGACTTGGGTCTTTGCTGAGAGAGAGGGAAGATAATGTGCAACTAAATCACACTGCTTTGGGCTCTTTGGGGTGGCCTTGGGCAGCGCTCCAGCTCACAGCCAAGGAACAGGAGGGCCTAATGGTTCCAGGCAGCATCAGCCCCACACACGAACTGTGGCACAGCTGTCCCAAAATGCTTATAGAGACATGGGATCACAGAGTCATTAGGGTTGGAAAAGACCTCTGAGATCATCGAGTCCAACCACCAATCCAGCACTGCCCAGCCAACCATAAACCACATCCTCAAATGACAACATTCTTCTTGAGAAAGACTAAGCAAAACCAAGAAACATCATCCTACTGCAATCCACTGGAGCAGAACGATCCCAAGCAAACTCCCAAGGGCACACCAAGCCTGCTGTGTGGTCACTGACTGATGCCAAGTCTTCTGCAGGTTCATCCAAGGCTGAGTTTGTTCCATGGGTTTGTCTCCACTCCAGGTGGATTGCACATGTTGCCCCTAAGCCAACATCATCTCCTGCCCCTAAATCTGCAGCTCACCCTGCACCCCTCCAAGCCAGGCTGGTTTAGAATCACAGAATCACAGTGGTTTGGGTTGGAAGGGACCTTAAAGATCATCTCCTTCCAACCCCTGCCATGAGCAAGGGATGCCACTCATTAGATCAGGTTGCTCAGGGCCCCATCCAGCCTGGCCTAGGGGTGTTTAGAGGAATTAAATCCCAGAAACTGATGCCATCAATGCCATCTCCAGCAGTTGCTAATTCCAGACTTGGACTGCAAGTTCACAACCCTGGGAACTGATACCACAACATGAGACAGCCCAGCTGAAGACAGAACTTGCAGCAGGACCTGCCAGAACGGCTGCTGACGGGTTTCCCAAAATAACCCCATTCCTTTCCCGTGGTGCCTGATGTCCATTTCCTTACAGCCACCCAAAAATAGCCCTTCCCCTTCAGATCAATGACAGGAGCTGACAGGAGTGAAAGGCTCTCATCACTCTGCACACACACAGGACTAAAGGAGATAAAATACTTTGGAAATGCAGTGCAGGGAACAATCCCGTGCTGGCCCTGAGACAGCCAGCTGGATGGGGCTAATGATTCTTCTCCAGCACCAGCTGTGATTGGATTTATTTCCATTTCCTGTGATTAAAAAAGAAAAGAGACAGATAAAAGGGAGAACAAAAAGTCCAAGATTTCAAAAGACACTAAAAATAAAACGGTTTGTATGGGCTTGGCACCCCACCTTGGCAGTTTTATACATGACAGCCAAGCAGGCCTCAAACAGTCCAAAAAGAAGGCACAAGCAATTTATAGGTGGGGACAGCAATGTTGAAAAACAGCCCCATCATCAATAAACCACCAGCAGGAGCAGGTTTAAAGGGCACCAGCCCTTATGGATGCTGTAAGGTCCTTCTCTGTTTACTCCTCATGGAACCAGTGTGAGTGTTGCCATTGCCTGGCAACAAAATCGATGCCCAGGAGTCCAAGTGTCAATGGATGCCCAGAAGTCCGAATGGAAATGGATGCCCAGGAGCCCAAGAGTCAATGGATGCCCAGGAGCCCAAGTGTCAGTGGATGTCCAGAAGCCCAAGTGGAAATGGATGCCCAGGAATCCAAGTGGAAATGGATGCTCAGGAGTACGAATGGAAATGGATGCCCAGGATCCAAGTGTCCATGGATGCCCAGGAGACCAAGTGGAAATGGATGCCCAGGATCCAAGTGTCAATGGATGTCCAGGAATCCAAGTGGAAATGGATGCCCAGGAGCCCAAGTGGAAATGGATGCCCAGGAGTCTGAATGGAAATGGATGCCCAGGAGTCCGAATGGAAATGAATTTCCAGGAATCCAAGTGGAAATGGATGCCCAGGAGCCCAAGTGGAAATGGATGCCCAGGAGTCCGAGTGGAAATGGATGTCCAGGATCCAAGTGGAAATGGATGCCCAGGAGCCCAAATGGAAATGGATGCCCAGAAGCCCGAGTGGAAATGGATGCCTAGGAGTCTGAATGGAAATGGATGTCCAGGAGTCTGAATGGAAATGAATTTCCAGGAATCCAAGTGGAAATGGATGCCCAGGAGTCCCTGGCTGCTCAGGGGCAGTGCCAGCCCCACTGGGCTGATCAAAGGGAACAGGATTGAGGAGCCTGTTCGCACCTCGCGGGGAAACGCGCTCCCTCGAAATGCAAAGGTACGAGTGGAGCAGCAGGAGGGCCTGGAATTAATCCCTTTATTTAAACATTAACAAGCTGAAGTGTCTCTGAGCAATTGTAAAGGCTTTGTCAGCAAAGGCAATGAAAGGCTGGGAGCAGCCAAGTCAAGAGGGAGCCAAGATTATCTGCAGTCCAAGCGTTAACTTGGACAACACTGAGTGGCTCCCCAGAGCATTTGGCCCTCAGAGGGGTGGCAGTGAAGAGGACAGGGACACTTTGCTGCCAGCAGAAAAGTGTCTGTGGGCAGGGATGGATGGAGTGGGTCCTCCTGGAAGCTGTTCCCATGGCCACGAGGGGTAAGAAGGTCACTGGGAACAGCATAGAAGTGTGATGGGCAAATTGTCCCTCATCAATTCTCCTGTGAACACAAGTAACCTGCTTGGCAGATGCTGCTTAGCTTGGCATCAGCCAGGTTTTTGATATGGTCTCTCCTGCATGGATACACAGTAGGAAAACAGGACTGGAAGAGGAGCCCAGAGAGCTGGTGGACCCTCCACCCCAGTGACAGTCAAACCTCAACTGCACAAAGCCTGGAGCAACCTCCTCTCCCTTTGCTGTCACCTTTGCTGCCAGCAGGATGTGGGACTGAGACCTCCAGAGGTCCCTTCCAGCCTCAGTTACTCTGCCATTCAAATAAACTCCAAGGAGAAGGTGAAAGTCCTTCCTGGAGATACCTGCCTGGATAAAGCCATAATGGATAAAGAAAGTAACTCCTGGTAAGCTTTCCATTGAACAGATGCTGGTTTTCCTTCTCTCCAGCATTTCCCTCTGGACAGAGGAATAAATCCCAGTAATTAAGACACATGTAACCACTTTCACACCAAAATTCAAGGTGTAGAACTTAATCCTTGTAGGAGGTGACAAAACATTCAAGAGAGTAACCCTGGGAGATTAAATGGGCTGGACTGACATTAAAAGACCTTTTAAGGGACAACCTTTTAAGGACCATCTCTCTGCATCATTTCCACAAACCCTTTCATGTATCTAACACACAAAGAGATACTCAAGGTGTGCACATTCCACACTGGAAGCTGTCTGGTTCTGTGGTGGAAGAAAAAAGTACGGATGAGATGCTGCCTGAATTCCAAGTGTCACCAAGTTTGGCATTTCTTTGTTGAAATGCCTTCTGTTGTCACTGGAAAGGGTAACTACTGAGTTTCACCAAAGTCAAAAGCTCCTCTCAGGCTCATTTCCCTTTCAGCTGCTCCAGCTGCTGCTCTTGCCAAAAGCCACAGAAGACAAAAATCTATAGTTCCTAGGATTCACATTTTGAGACCGTTCCAAAGGCAGAGCAAAGGTTTCACCTTTAGTACAGCTATCACAGCTTTCTCCCTGACTTTGCTGGTCCTGATCCAAAGGGGAAAATAAACCCAACCCAAAGCACAAGTCAGAGTTTTTGCTGACCAACTTAGTGAGTATCAGCACCCTTCAAGGGCAGGGCACAACACATCCAGGTGGAGATCACCAGTGCTGAATGCAGCCCCCTAAAATCCTCTGCCTCTCTGCTGGAACAGCCACTCAGGTGCTCATAAACTCACCTTCGGAGTATTTTCACAAAGGTCAGCAAACGATTTGGCAATCAAATCTGTCCCATAATTAAGCCTGATGCACAACTCCAGCCTACTCCGCTGAGCAGAGCAGGAGGCAAGGGGTGAGCTGCCTGTTTTGGGGTGTGCTGTGCCCTGTGGGGTCCCCAGGCCTCGGTGACAGATCCCTCAGAGCCACATCCTGCAGGAACAAGTATTTTGTAGCCCCTCCAAGCCCTGCTGCAAGTCCCTGCACCCCTTGGCATGATTTTAGCTGTCCTCCCCTGGCTCTGGACAGCTCCTCCTCTCCCTGCAGCTCAGAAGTTGCCTCTTGGCAACCCCTTCAGGGTGGCTTTGCAGACGAAGCGTGAGGAGCTGCACTGGCCAGTTCTCAGCATCTAAAATGCTCCTGGACTCTCTTCAAAGTCAGCCTGAAGAAACACAGTGATCTTGCCCCAAAGGAAGGTCTCATCTAAGGGAGGTCATTCTAACATCAACCAGAGGAGGGCAACCACAAACATGCACAACAGGAGCATCCTACTGCCCACTGCAGACAAAAAATGCACTTTATTCCCATTTCCAGCCACCAGAAGAGCTGCTTTATCTTTCCCATTCTGCCTTATTTGTGTCTGTGACACTTCCTTGTGACATTTAAAGAGCACCCCCAAATAGAATTATAGAATCACAGATCAGTTTGGGTTGGAAGGGACCTTAAAGCTCATCCAGTGCCTCCCCTGCCATGGGCAGGGACACCTCCCACTAGCCCAGGTTGATCCAACCTGGCCTTGGACACTTCCAGGTGAGCCACAGTGCCTCTAACTCAGGGGTGGCACCAGATCCTTTCACATTATCTGGAGAAAAGAGGCCAAAACAAGCCACTCCCTTGGGAGCTTTGACAACACAAGCCAATTCAGACCAGGCTTTAGAGAAAGGCAACCCAGTATCTTCAGCTGAGCAACTCTTGGAACAGTCACAAAGTTTGAGTGCAAAGACAGGCTGAACATCAGTAATTCTCAAGCCCTGCACAAGTGGATCTTTAGCAAGTGGGAAACAAAACACTCCTCTTCCTTCACCACCCTGGCAAGGCCAGAGTGCCAGAGCCCAGCCCAGCGTGTCTGTGCTCCAGCCAAAGCAGAGGGTGCCAGAGCTGCTCAGAGTGATGCTGTGTGAGCTCCACCAGCTGGAGCCAAACCCTCCCAGTGTGTCCTGAGGAGAATCCATCAGTCACAGCTTGAGCACTGGGAGTGAGGAAACTGCTGGAGAACTGACTATAAATAGCAAAGAGATCAGGAATATTTTCCCCTCCTGTGCACACCTGCCTGCCCTGCCCACACAAACCCCTCAGAGCCTGGATCTGCCTTTGCTGATGGTCTCCTGCTTATCTGAAATCACGAATGGAGGTGAGAGGGGTTGTTCAGGATTGCCCAACAACCCTAATTTCTATACCTTGGGGCAGGATATCCTGCAAGTAATGCCATTCCCTCAGAACTCAGTTGGGAAACCCAGGGAAAGGCCCCAGGGGACTCAGCCCTTCACCCTCTCCTCTCTCCCTGTCACCATTTCCATAGCCCCAGGCACTGGTGGCACAGGGGACACACAGGTGCATGAAATGGAAATGCAACAGCCCAAGGAACTCTGAGTTGTAAGGACACTCACTCCAGGATCTCAGCTGACCTGGGATGGTTTTGCATCAGCACCTGGAAAACCATTGCTGACAGAATGGAGGGAAGGAAGAAAAGAAAGGGAGAGAAGGAAGGAGGGGAGAGAGCGAGCGAGAAAGGGGGCAAGGGGAGGTTTGGGAAGGTGAAGGGGAAAGGAGGAAGGGGAAAGGGAGCCTCTCCTCTGGCCTAGGGTGGCTTTCAGTGTCATTATCACTAGAGAAGAGGAAAGAAAGGCTCTGTGGTTTTGGTTAAGGGCTGCTGTGGCCCCCAGGCCTGTTCTCTGGCCCCAAGTCCAGCTGGTGTAATCCACCCACCCAGTTCCATGCTCTGAGTTTTCTCACCTTCCCAGATCCCCTGAATCCACCCGCCCTGCCCTGCGGATCTGGTTCCCCACTGTGCCACCTTCCCAGATCCTGTGGGTCAGTGGTTTGTGGTGGGGTCACTGTGGGGTGCCCAGGAGTGTCCCCTGATGCCCCAGTGACCTGGCTCCCATTCCTGAGCTGTGCATCCACCTCGGAGCAGAGCCTGGCCCGGGGCAGGGGAAGGATTGGGAATGCCAGTGCCACTCCAGTTCACAGCACAAACAAACCCCCAGGAACCACACGGGGAGCGTTATTAACCCAGCACGAATAAAGGAGACACTGAAGTGACAGGGAACTTCACTTCCCACCTTCTGCAGGGATAACACAAACCAGCAGAGCACAGAGACACCCAAAACATCCTTTATCAGAGCAGCAGCAGGTTTTCCTGCCAAAGGAGGGACTTCACAAGGATGTTTCTGGCACGGGCCGGGGGATCCATGGCAGAACAACGAAGGAATGTGGACGGCAAAAACCTTCCAGCATCTTTATCAAACTCAAGCACTCGTGTTGAGCAGCTGGAATGGGAATGGGAAGAGGAGGTGCTTTCTCCATGCAGCTCTCCAGCAGCAGCTCATGATTGTACTTGGTGGGGAACACTCAGCCCCTTCCCTCCCACCCAGCTCCAGGCATGGGGGGAACTCAGCAATGTCCAGGATTGGGCCCTTGCTTCTGTTCCTCTCCATCCTGCCTCTGACACCCCCAGAAGGAAAGACTTATGATAAAGTGGCATTTAAATTATTTGGAGTCTTGCTATCAGCTACTCTAAATGCAGGCACATGAAGCAGCAGGATTCTGCTGGTGACATTTGGACCACAAATGAAGTCCCCAAGAGTAATAAACAATCAGGTAAAGAAATCTGGAAAGAAATTACCCAGCACACCTCATCTTCTCGGCCCCCATGAGATCCATATAAAATGTGTTAATGCATCTGATTATGATCTAAATTATGTACAGAAGCTCCTGCCAAGCACTCTGTGAAGTTTCTTTATTGTTAAGTTGGAAGCTGCTTAAGAATGGTCCAGTCATCACGTTTCAAATTACATTTGGGGGAAAAAAAAAACATTTTCCTATTTTAGTGCTGGCTTGGAACATGGGACAGGGTTGGTGTGGGGGTTTTCTCTGCTGAAAGAGGAGCAAGAGAAGTGGGGACAGGACAGGAAAAGAGTCAGTCTATTATCTGTCATTTATTGAGCTGTGTGGATTTACAGCACAGACATGCCAGAGAATTCCTGCAGGGCTTTCTAGATGTGGTTTTTCCTAGAAAGGGAGTGAGTATGAACACCAGGATGTTCCCATGAACGCCTTCCATGGGCCCTAAACTTTGAAAGAAAGGGTTTCTGGAAGAGTTTTGATGAGCAAGGCTGGCAAAACACCACATGACACTTCCACCATGCCTGTGAGGGCCACTTCTGCTGTCCCTCAATCACTGAGCTGCTTTGGAGGCAGGCCAAGGAGCTGATTTCCTGCCCAGCAAGCCATGCCAACACTGGAGACTTTTTAAAAAAAGAGATCTGTACTCACTACATGCAAGTCTGGGAGAGCACCCCCAGTTTCCCCTGCAAGCCTGACAACCTCACCTGCAGTGAGACCTCCCCCAAGCCAACCTGTGGTCTCTCCTCTGCTGGGGTCTGACCAAGCCTTCCCTGCCAGGACCAGCAGCTCCTTCCCACTGCCCTGCTGGAGTCCCAGTCAGGAGCAGAGCCAAGGGCACCTTGCTCAGGGGAGCTGGTTCTGAAAAGGAGGGTCCTTATATAGAGAGAGGTATTTATATATTAAAGGGGTTCCATCCATTGCCTCTGCCCTTCCAAACTGACAGCTGTAGCAACTGCATAAACCCAGACTAAGCAGGACCCTGTGGAACTGAACTAGGATAGAACAGCTCTTACAGACTTATTTTATATATATATATATATATATATGCCAGATATCTATCTGTACCTCATAGAATCCCAGAATTTGGGTTGGAAGGGACCTGAAAGCTCATCTCATTCCTCCCCCTGCCATGGACATGGATACCTTCCACTATCCCAGGTTGCTCCAACCTGGCCTGGGACATTCCCAGGGACTGGGAGTGCATAACCTCTCTGGGTAACCTTTGCCAGGGTCACACTGCTCTTCTAGTAAAGAATTTCTTCTTAATATCTAATGCAGAGCTGCAGATCTGCAGATTAGGGACCAGAACTACCATTTCTAGCCACCGTGGTAATGTAGTGGCTTAAACACCAAAAAAAATAATGCTTTCATGTAGGATCACAGGCTGGATCCCAGCCAGGCACCAGCCCTGCTTTAAAAGGAAGTATTTATCTCCATGGAACACTTACTAAACAACTCACTTAGTGCTTGAAAAGAAAGCCTTGCTAAACAGCCAGATTTTAACCTGGAATTCTGCATGTTGGCATTCTCTGCTGCTGCAGGTAAGTCTGATTCCTTTGCACAGCGTGGTGGTTTTCTCTCTTTTTAAGGAAAAAAGGAATCTTCTCTTTCAGTTTAACTCAGAGGCAAGATGGAGAACCACAGCCTGGCCTCAAAGACGTGAGATCTTTTGAACTCTGAGTCAGCAGGCTCTCACAGGAGCTGAGCTCGAGGGCTGCTCTGAAATAAATCAAAAAGGACTTACTCTTTCACTCGAACAAGGCAGAAAAAAATCCCTCCTTAGATGCACAGACATGGGCTTGGGGGCGGGGAGGCAGCAAGCAGGTTTAAAAAAAAAAATAAAAGAGGCAACTTAAGAGGGCCATGATGGCTTGTTACAGTCCCACAAGCTAAACCCCATCCTGCATGGCTGGATTTGCTGGAGGAAATCACCAGCATAGTTGCTAAGCCTGCTGGAAGAGGGTCAGTCCAAGCATATACAGAGCAGATGCTCCAAACGTGGCACACAAGGACAAGGAGCTCCTGGAGAAAGAAACCTTTTGACAGAAGTCAGGACAGGGGCTTGAACTGCTCGTGTGTCACTGGAGATAGAGGGTCACAGACAGCACACTCAAGGCCAGAAGGGACCTTGAGAGCACCTACTGTGCTTCGGGCTGTATCTCAGCCCTTTCCACTCAACCCAGGTTTTCCTAAGAGCAGGAGCTTGACCTGGCACCCCAATCCCAACCTATGGTGTCTCCCAGTAACAATCCACGTGCTACACCCACTCCACAACCTGGGCTGACAGTGTAGGATGCAACCTGCTCTCGGTGTCCTGGTGTCCCTGTGCCAGGAAACACCATTCCCTGGAAGAGGCAGGAATGTCTCCACGCTCCAGCTCTTTGCTCTTGACACCTCTGCTCAAGCCCAAACTCCTCAGCAGCCCTGACAGCGCTCCAGAGTCTGAGTTTGCCTGAAGGAGCCCTGCACAGGGCACAGAATCTCATCCTTACAGGAGTGAGAAGAAAACTGGGGAAGGAGGAATGTGCTGCTGGCAGCAATTCCAGCCTCTGCAGGGAATTGGCTGCGGCTCCCCGACAGCCACACACCCCCGCACGGGCTGTGCAGGAGCACACTGGGCTGAGCCTCACGGTGACACAGCCCCCACCACGTGGAGCCTGGGGACAAGAATGTGCCCAAGGAATGATGCTAAGGAAGCAAGGAATGATGCTAAGGAAGGAAAAGGCCCAACTGGCCTCGCCGAGCTGCGCGCAGGGATTTGGATCCCGAGGCAGCAGGGGCTGAGCTGGAGAGCTCAGACCACCAGTGACATTCAGCACTGCCTTGGAATCAGAAGTGAAAAGTGCTGAAATCAGATTCCTGTGAAATGTCACTTCTTCGCCTGCAGTTCTGCCAAGTGAATTTGGCTAAAACCTTTGGTAAATAACAGATGATTAAATAAGAGAGTCGACGGCCAAAAAATATGGAAGGGCTTGATGAATGCCCTGTGGGTGACACTGTAGAGGTCCTGCCTCATCTTTACAAGCTTTCCTCATCAAACTGATACTTTAACTGAACTATGGGGAGAGGAGAGTGTTGCCAGAAGGGTGTTGAGATGGTAAAATGTTCAAACACAGCATGAGAAGAAGCGACCAACCACCAGGCACGGGGCAGACACTGCAGAGCTCATTCATGCTTTACCTGTTGCCCCTCAGCTCCTCTTCCAGGCTCAGACCTGTTCCATATCACACATCGACTCCTTCACCACTTCTCTTCTTTCTCCCAGTGTGGATCTCAAGGGTTTTCCTCCTGTTCAATACAAAAACACAGACAAAACCACATGTACTTCAGAAACACATGATGCACGGCCCCAGGGCATGGTGCAAGGGAGGCTGTCTAAGGGCACACTGCCTACAAACACTCCTTCCACACCTCTCCAAACAGGGACTGAGCAACCTGGCACAGTGGAAGGTGTCCCTGCCCGTGGCAGGAGAAGAGCTTTAAGGTCCTTCTCTCCCAGACTGTTGTGGGATTCAGTAATTCCTGACACCATCAGCCTTGAGGAGCTCCCAGAGGTTTGACAAGCTGGGCTGCTGGGGAGTGTGGGAGGCTGGAGGGCACTGGTGAGGAGACAGGCACAAATGGGACAGCCTGGAGAAGGGATGTTTGGGATCTCAAAGGGATGAGATGTGGGTCACCAGCTCCCTGCTTGAAGGTGTTCTCAGCCCCCTTCACAGAAAACACTTCCTCTACCACACCTGGCAATGGACAGCTCTCAGGTTATATCCAAAATTAAATAAAATCATTAACTCCATTGTCCTCTGAGTGCCAAGGTCAAAGAGCACCCACTGCAAGCCATCTGGTCTGACCTGTTGGCTGACACACCACGAGCTCCACCCACCAGGTCCAGCCTCAAGCCCAGTAACTCAGTGATTTTTCATCCAAATCCTCTCTCTGCAGCAAACAATGGTCCCTCCTCAGCAGTCAAAGACATAAATTAAAGGAAAATAAGATACCTTTGGCTAAGGGAAGCCCAAGGTTCTGGGACTGTCCCTCAGCTTTAGTTCCAGACCAAAAAGGACCATCCACACCCTGTCTCCCTCCTCCTCCACAGCAGGACATGGCTATGGGATGTCTGTAGGAACAACAGCCACGACCTTTCCATCCCAGACTGAAAAGCTCTTCCCAGAGCTCTCCAGAAACCAGGAGTGAAGATCCCCCTCAGCAGCCCCAGCTGAAGAGTTTGTTTCAGCATGACCTGCAAAACACACCCTTTTAGACTCCCCCAGGTCACACAGACCCAGCACATGTACACAACCCTCGGGGTCTGGAAAGGTCTCCTGTAAACTTACAGTTTACAAAATAAAAATCCATATTAATTCAATTATTTTTGTCAAAGCCACCAATTATTTGAGCCCCCGAAACTCGGGGCAAAGGACAGAAGGAACCAGAGCAGCTGGAAATGGGATGCCCAGATCTGTACCAGCCAAAGGAACCTGAGAATCACTGGATGGTTTGGGCTGGAAGGATCTTAAGGCTCACCCAGTTTTAACCCCATGCCATGGGCAGGGACACCTCCCACTAGAAGGGTTTTTTTAAAAGCCTAATTCTAATGTAAGCTCTGGAATCAATGCCACCTTATGATAAAAGCAAGGCCTTTTCCCTAATAAGCACCATGTAACTTATAGGATGCAAGTATTTCAGCATATATCAGTATTTTATTCTGACCAGTGATAGCACCCCAGCACAGGCTCACCCAAAAAAAAGGTGCTTTCTCCCTGCTCCCCATCAGAGAAGCAGTGGCAAGTAGTCATTACAACTTCATTTCAGTTTTTATTAGTTTTCACAAGCCAGCTATGCTAAAAGGTTGCACCAGGAATTTAAAGTGCACTTGTCAGCAGAAGTGAAGGACGTTGTGGGATACATTTTATTCCAGCTCTTTTATTGCCTCGCTCCTTGGAGTGATTCAAGCAGCTTAAGGATTTCAGAGGCACTGTCACAACAGGATCTGCGCCATCACAAGCTGCCATTTAAATAAAATAAAATAAACCCACCCCAAACCCCCAACTTTCAAAGAAGTGGCTGGAGCAGCAGAAGCTGTTCAAGACTCAGCAACTCCTGGCTGCCACCAAGTTGTTCCCTCCCAGGGATGGACACTGGGCAAGGTTATTCCCACTTGGCAGAAGGGTTTAGGTAAATGCTGATTTTTGCAGCTCTGCCAACCCACAGGAGCTCACACACCCCCACACTGGGGCCACCTCTGCTGGGACACAGCAGGGCAGGTGACAAGCAGAGGGCCAGAGCAGAGCCAAGCCAGGACAGACTCAAAGGGCGCTGGCCAGAGGAGGAATGTTTTGAAGATTCCTGTCTGCTTCCCATCCCAGGGTTCTGCTGGACTGTTCTCTACGGATCAAAAAGCCATTTAATTCCCATCAGCTGTTCCTGGAGCTCAGGGAGCAGCCCAAGCCCTTCTCCTCACCACACCAAGCTGGGGAGAGATGCTGGTCTTCATCCTGACCTGGCTGCCCTGGACACCCTGGGGCTGGAGGGGGGAGAACATCCCACTGCTGAGACATCTGCTGCCTGCCTGCCTGGGAAAGGACTCACGTCCAGATCCCACTGGGAAAACTCGGGAAAACAGAGGGGATGTCACTTTGGGGGAGCGTGGAACAAACGGGGCTGTTCTTGGTCAAACACCACGACCCCAACCCCAGTTGGGATGACAGAACCACCAAGTGGTTTGGGTGGGAAGGGACCATAAAGACCATCCCATTCCACCCCCTGCCATGGGCAGGGACACCTTCCACTATCCCAGGGAATCCAACCTGGCCCTGGACACTGCCAGGGATGGATCCAGAGACAGCCACAGCTTCTCTGGCAATTCCAGCCCACCCAACAATCCCTTCCCAATATCCCACCCAGCCCTGCCCTCTGGCA
>JAWWEW010000112.1:113613271-113628128 GCA_035583185.1 Anabacerthia variegaticeps
TAGTGGGAAGTGTCCCTGCCCATGGCAGGGGGTGGGACTGGATGATCCTTAAGGCCCCTTCCCACCCAAACCATGCCATGATTCTATCACATACCCAGCAGTTTGCCCCTTCAGCCATAACCTTCCCTGAAGGATGGCTCTGACAAGAAACACACACAAACAAAAGGCACCTCAAAGGCATTTACCTGACCTAACTAATGGTAATTTCCCGGCAATTTCCCTTAACTACTTGGGAATTCCAAGTACCTCAAGCAGACAACACACACCGTCCCACAGATAAAGGCTGGGGTGTTTTAACTTCACTATCTGAGACATCTCTGCCACTGTGCAAAGAAGAACCACAAGGCTGGAAAGTCTCAGATCTCCTTTTGATTTTCTGTAGCTTCTAGAAGGAAACACTTCCAGGCTGCACAGGCTGGGAAGAAGCACTAGGGAGAATAAAACCACTGATCTGCTTTCACTGTCACAGCCCAGGGAGTCCCACAGCCTTAGAATAAGAAAGCCCATCCAAGAAAGCTGCATTTGAAGGTTGAAAGTTTGGCATTTCTTACGGATCTGGATTCATGAAGAGGTAACACTTTATTCAGGAAAGGAAGCTGAAAGGAGAATTTCATGGTAACAGCAGACCAGAGTAAAATATCCATTTTATTACATTTTTAGGTGCGTGTCTGGCTCTGCCAACAGATGATGTTTGACATGCCTGAAATGTGATTATCAGAGAGGTTTCAGTCTTTGATTCCTCCTAAAAAAAACCCAAACAAACCAACCAACTAGCCAGTTTTTGTAAAGTCTAAAGTTTTATCCATGGGATGAAGAAAAACAGCTAGGAAGGTATCAGTAAACCTGTTTCTTTTTAACTCTGTTCACCAAAAGAAAGCAGCCTCCTTCTCTCTCCCCTAACACCTTAAACCATGTGGGATGGCATTTTTTAAAGGATTTAATGGATTAGAAACACATACATTTAATTTGAGAAATATAGAGCGCCCTGCCTCTTTGGTCTGGGTGGGTTTAGCACTGTCCCACTCGTGCTGAAGGATCAGATGGTGCACACCATGGGATTCCATCAGCGCTGCTTCTCCAGCCACCCAGAGCCACCTCCTGAGTAGAACGTGGAGTTAAAACCCTTGGGTGACCCAGTTGGGGTTTCCCATCTCTTCATTTCACATTAAAGCCTGGACACGGTGGCAGAGGAGGGAATTTGGCAGGAGGACACCAATGAGAGAAAGATCTTGTGTTGTGACAAGCAAGGACACTACAAAAGTAAAGAGTTTGGAGGCCACAAAGAGGACCACGGAAAAATCTCTGACAGAGACAGACAAAGCAACACTTTTATAGTCAAGTCAGACAAGAAAAACTGGACCAGGGACAATCCTGCCATGGGAAGACCAACTCTTGCCAGCAAATCTAATGACAATATTATTGTGCACTAAGAGATGGTCCCCAGAATGTGATCCCTGTGCACATTCTGCAAGTGTCCCTCACCTGGAAGTCCCAGTTCCCACACAGAAAGGTGACAGAAGGAACACCAAGTGGTTAAATACACATGGAACATGGAACACTGAACAGAAATACATCAGCTTCCCAAAACACAACATGAAGTTGTCTCCCATCCTTTCTCGTGGCCCTCCATGGGACTGGACAGGGCTCTGTGTCCTGCCTGTCACACTCTGATCCCACCATGAGGAGAAGGAAGAGCATCCATTGCAATGGTCCTGCCAACAGCCCCCCCTCGATGGCTGAAATGCACTTTATACAAGAAGAGACCTGAGAAATCTCTCTGAGCAGCTCTGGAGACACTTCAAGGTCTCTCAGCATTGCATTTTCCAGCATCATGGAGACACCTCAGCTCCAAGGGAACAAGTGCTCTTGGTCCCGAGAGCTTTGGCCTTGTAGATGATGATACACATCCTCTTGCCCAGGGAGAACCTGTGAGGCCAACAAACCTCCTGCCTTAAAGAAAAAAATAACTAAGATAAAATAAAAATAAAAAAAAAATGAAGCTAATGCTTCTCTTCTTCCCCAATCTACTCCGAAACCAACACAAAAGTGAAGAAGTACATGGAACCAGCACACTGTCCATGCCCTTATCCAGTGCCAGCACCTAGAGACCTTCCAGGAAGGCTGGAGAGGGACTTTTTCCAAGGGCATAAAGTGAGTTTTTCAGCTTTGGGCTGAAAAAGGGTAGATTTAGAGGGGATACAGGGAAAAATTCTTCCCTAAAAAGAAGGTGAGGCCCTGGCACAGGTTGGGCAGAGAAGCTGTGGCTGCCACTGGATCCCTGGAAGTGTCCATGGCCAGGCTGGACGGGGCTTGGAGCAACCTGGGCTAGTGGGAGGTGACCCTGCCCATGGCAGGGGGTAGAATAGGATGAGTTTTAAGGACTCTTCCAATCCAAACCATTCCATGACTTTGTGACTATCCACAGTTCTCAGCCTTCCACCTACAGAGACGGGATAAAACCCCTCTGGAAGTCCTGCCAACACCATGCCCAGGCCCTCCTGCCCTGGAGCAGAGTGTGAAGGCACAGGAAAACAGCAGGTCCAGGAGATCAGACCATTGTATGGATTTTTAAGTGCTAGATGAGTAGGAAAGGAGAGGAGGCAACACCCTCATGTTCCTGCAGCTCCTGCAGCCAGGGATTGGCACTCAGAGGGAGATGTTGGCTGGGGTGGCTCCTGCTTTGTGCCTTTGCCTGGCAAGAAGGGAACCAGTCCACAAAAGCTCCCCCAGGCCCCCTGTCCTTGCTCACAGGCTGACACCAATGCCCAGACAAAGATTCCTGATGCCACTCAAAGGTGGCCATGCAAACATAAGGCAGGTGAGGTCCCAGGTCATGAAAGAGTCACCACACGCAGGCTGGGTAACTGATTACAATTAAAATGCATAATTCAGTGGAAAGGACGACTACTTCAGATAAAATACACAAGGTCTGATGTAAAGAGTGCCTTTCACAGAGAGAAATTGTATTTAATCTGTGGTGCTCGAGAGCACTGGCAGGTCCCTCTCTCCTGCTCACACTTCCCAACACCATCTGCTCCAGCTCAGCTCAGTGCGAGTGTTTCTCTCCTCGCAAGGAACAAGATTTACAAGTTGATATGTACAGAAAGAACAGAAGCCTGGGAGGAGGAAACTGCCTTAAATTTCATTTCTCCCAGGTACCTGCAAAAGCACTGGCCCTGCCCTTCCCTCCAAGACCCCAGAGCTTGTTTTTCTTCTTTATCTCCGTTTATTGACTTTACGAGGGAAATCAGCACCACAGCGTTTGCCAGGGAGGGTGAATTATGTGTGTAAGTCCAAGAGGTTTAAAGCAGACTTGCCCTGAAATCTGAGAATCAAGCTCTAAGCAAGATTATTCAGCCTTTACCAGATCCAAGAGGAAGAAACGTTTTCCATGGGAAAACAGACCCATGAGCTGCCCAATGGATTGGTTTAGGCCATTTTTCACTTTGGACCATCTTTAAAACGTTGTTTTCATTGTAGATTTCAGTGAGAATACAAACAAAAACTGAGATTTCCTAAAAGTATCCAGGAAGCTTTTACTTCTTACCTGGAAAAAACATTACTTGCTTTGAAATAGATTTCTAGTGAGTGCTGCTCTGCTCGACCCCAGGTATTTTATTGCCCAGGGAAAGTAAAATGCATCTTTAGCTGATGGGGTGGATTTGTTTTGTACAACACACGTGAGCCCATAGCCAGCAATACAAACCCCCAAGGCCTGGTCAGTGTGCCCGTGGCAAAGGCAAAGAAATAGGATAAATAAAATAAAAAGTAATTCAGAAACCTGGGACAGCAGCAGGAATTCCTGGGTCCTCCCCCAGCTCTGACTTCACTCAGTGCAAATGACTCTGTTTTAACTAAAAGGGTATTAATTCAAGTCAATTAGTCCAACCACATGAAACCTCTCTTTGCAGGAGTGACCTTCACTCGAATTACCTTAATTTTGTCTCTGGAAGTAAATTAAGACAAACCTTCAGGCAAATTTCATTCAGAGCAAGAACTGAATTTCATCAACTTCAAACAACTGGACCGAGAAGCTGAACTGTGCTTAGTTTGCCTGTGCGTCCATATGCAGATGATCCATGAAGCTCCCAGCAATTCCTCAGCCCCACTTTCTGCTGCTCTTCCAGTTGATCATCATCTTTCCACCTCCCAGATGGCTGCAATTCCAGAGTTGGGAATAAATAGGTGTCTCGGGCTCAGAGATCCTGGGCATAGGAAGCATTATATGATGCTTAAGGCCATTACACGTGTGCTGGAGCCCAGAGCCAGATTTAAACATCGAGATACAAAGCTCTAACAAAAGATTTCAGGAGGAGCTTTCTAAAATAAAATAGAAACGAGAGACGAGGGAGTTTGAAAATATTAAGGAACAACAAATCTGTTTTCGCAGCTCGTTTTAGCGTGTTGAGTGCGTTAAGTGCAAAAAGGCTGCTTAGAGGGAATGAATGGAATCAATCTCAGCAGTTTAGGGAAAACACAGCACAGCAGTGGGGGGAATAACTCACCCAGCTTCAGAACAGCCAGTTTGCTGGGAAAAGGGAAAAGGCCACTGGAGCAGGGAGGAGGTGGAGGGGGGTGACATGAGGAATGGATTTCCATACAAGTTTTAGAGCAAGGTGTGACTAAATTCCAGCTGAAGTTCCTGAGATGTGGCTCACCAATTAAATCCACCCCAAAAAAAGGCTTAGAATGGGATAAAGCGAACAAGAGGGAGAGATGGGAAAAATCCTCCCTCAAGTGCTGCAATTAAGGAGTATGTAAGAAAACAAATAATGACAAACTTGCTTGTTGAGCTCCTCTGCTGCAGGACTAGAGGAGCTCCAGAGCTCAGAGCAGCTAAAGAAGGAACACATGATGATGGCTCCCTGTATTTGCAGAGAGAGGAAATATCTGCCAATGACACTCCAGGCTGTGCTTCAAATGACAGAATGACAATTTCAGAGGTGGAATTTTGAGCTTTCTCCAGGTGATGAAGCGCTCCTGGAACATCACAAAGTCCTTTAAGAGCAGGAATAGGAGCCTCATGTTTCAGCAGTAAAGCCATGAGATGACACACAGTGGAGCAGCAGTTTGGCTCCCAATCCAGGGGAACAGCCCCAGAGCATCCCTGGTTCCTCATCTCACTCCACCCACCCATAGGTGGGAGGATTGTTATGCCCCAGAACTGCACAGGACCAGAGCTCAGGGACACAGAAACACGCTCTGCACTCACAGTTTCTGTATTTGTCTGCTTTTCCCTTCCAAGGCTCTCCTCAGAGAAGCTGTGGCTGCCCTTGGATCCCTGGAAGTGTCCAAGGTCAGGCTGGAGCAAGCTGGGATAGCGGGAGGTGTCCCTGCCCATGGCAGGGGTGGAATGAGATGATCCTTAAGGCCCCTTCCACCCCAAACCATTCTGGAATTCTGGGATTCCCCCACCCAGGGTTGCTGGTCACAACCAACCCAGCTGCCACAAAGGGGGCACACCATCACCACGTGGGAAAGGGAGATGGAAAAACCAACCCTTCCAAAGAGAAAGCGAAGCAAAACTGATTCCCGAACACCAGGCAACATTTCCTGACACTTCTCAAGAAAACACCAAGAGCTCTTTAGCCATAAAGGTAAGTAGGAAGCCCCCCTCAGCCCAGAGAAGCAGTGGGAATGCTTCCCTCTTGGAACACCACTTCCCTGAAGGACACAGCCTGGGGCAGCAGGGACCGTGCTGCCATAGCTCAGATCTCAGCAGTGCACGAGGAGCAAATGACTATTAGGGTGCTCAGAGGGGTTTTTAATCAAAGCTGTGGGTTCAGATATCACTCACTCCAAGATCTTCCCTTCCCTTCCCTTGAGGCCCAAAGCACAGGGAGGCAGTGGTGGATCGCATCCCAGCTCCTGCCATCCCAGTCTCCATAAGGGGGGAAGTGATTGCAGCGTGTTCAAATTTATTATTTTAAAACCCATCGACGACACACTTGGCAGAGTTCAGGATTCTCTCCAGGGAAGCAGAAACGTGCTGGGTTTTATGTGGGAGTCAGACACACTCCCACAGTGAAGCTCACACTGAGAACCACAGACACAAATCTCAGTGAAGTCACACAACTCCCCTCACCCTCGGTGGGAACCAGGGAGATTAATTTCAATTTGGAAGCACTGAGCCCCCATAGCCCAAAGCACCAGGCAGGGAAGAACCACATTTTGCCATGTACCCTGCGATTTATGACCTGGAATTTGAAGGGGAGGGAAAGGAGTTACCACGCTGCATTTGACTTTTCTGGCCCTAAAACCTTTGCCAATAAGAAGAGAGTGTCACTGAGCAGGAGTTCCCTTCCCCAGCTCCTTCTCCCCCAGCATAATTCCATGAGAAGGGCAAACAGGAGCAAGGGTTTAAGTGCTAAGGCAAACAGAGCCAGCTCTAACACCCAGGTTGATGAAAGCGGCCGAGCGCGGCTGCTCTTCAAGGAACTTCTTTGTAGTCTTCACTCCCACAGATAATTATGAGCTTAAAGCTTCCAAAGACTTCAAATGATAGTTTGTGCTGTCTTCCAGTCGAAAAAAAAATAAATGAGATTTTAAATCTCAGCTGCTTTTTAAGCCAAGATTAATGAACCCTCAGCAGAAGAAGAGTTCTAGCCACAGTTACCTGAGTTGGGGAGGGCTCGGATGTGTTTCTGCCACCTCAACGTGGGTAGAGCCCATAACTGTTTAATTTAGAAATTGTTAGGTGCAATATTATTGTTGGGGAAACTATATATGTATGAGCCTTCCTTTAAAACTGAATTTGAAAATATTGATTTTTAAAAGGCTTTCACCAAGCACTGTTAGCAATAAAAGGAGCATTTGGGAGAACAAAGCTGGAGATCTTCATTCCCAAAACGCTGCAAGTAGGAACTCAGAGAAATGGAGGAATTTGTCTCGTGTTTCACATCCACTTCACAATTAAAAATGGCAGTGCATGGGCCAGCGTGGCTGGGATTTTATAAATTATGGCAATATTTTTAAAACAGGACCCAAAAAAACAAGATCAAAAGTATTTTAAGAAGAGACACACACATATGAAAAAAAAAAAGACAACTTCCTCTACCCCAAGGGCAAAGACCAAAAAAAGGGGCACAAGAAGAACGTAACAAGGGGCACAACTATTTAGTGGTGGAAAGAACAGGTTTATCCTCTCCCCCAGATCTCCAGAGCAGTGTGTGATGAGCAGGAGCAGGGAGAGAGAGCATGAAAATCCCAACAAGTCACGAGGCATCAACAATCCCTTGATGACAGGAGAGCAGTTTTTTGGCCCAGCCCGCGACAGCTGGAGGAATAATTGCGATGCTGAGCGAGGATGCCGAGAATATATTTTGCCTTCAGAGTCTCAGATGAAAGATGTGATCCACAAGCACTTTGCAAACGTTAATTAAACCCACACAGCCCCTTTTGGCAGATGAAGAAGTATTTAACCGTATTCTGCTGAGAGGGGGATGAACATCTCAGGCACTTTTAACATAAGGAATGTCCTGTTTCTGCTTAGGAAGTGCCCCATGGAGACACCATTAAAAACACCAAGCAGTGTTCCCAGTCCAGCAGCTTTTGGAGTGCAGAGCCAGGAGGGAGCTGACCCTTCTCCCTTCCCTCTGACCACTGTCCTGACAGAAATCTTGACTCTGCAGAACAATCAAGCCAGCTCTGGCCGTGAGGGTCGTTAGAGATGAGTATGGGCACTACAAACAACTTTAAAGCAGCACCATCCCTTGATGGGTTGTAACAAAAACCCAATTCAACTGCTCTTCCCTTGGTTTTCCTCTTCAAAGCTGACTCAGCCTTTCCATACTGGCTGGGCTTAGAATTACAGTATAACTTGAGTTGGGAGGGACCCACAAGGATCATCCAGTCCAAGCCCTGGCCCTGCACAGACACCCCAACAATCCCACCATGTCCCCCAGAGCGTTGTCCAAACCCTTCTGGAGCTCTGGCAGGTTTGGGAAGTGCCCATTCCATGGGGAGCCTGTTCAGTGCCCACCACCCTCTGGGGGAAGGACCTTTCCCTGAGATCCATCCCAAACCTCTCCCTGAGATCCACCCCAAACCTCTCCCTGACACATCTCCAGCCATTCTCTGGCTCCTGTCCCTGCTCCCACAGAGCAGAGATTGGAGCTGCCCCTCAGGAGGATGTTGGATACCCCAAGGAGTCTCCCTTCAGTCTCCTCCTCACCAGTGAACACACCAGTGATCTCAGTCACTCCTTTTATTGCCACTCCAAACCCTTCACCATCTTGGAGTCTTGAAGTATGTGATGCACCTACACTGGCAGGGCAGGAGTGAGGCTGTGTCCTGTGAAAAAGAGCTTATCCTCTAAAGAAAACCACTCAATTATTTGCTAAATGGACATGGGACATCTTGTACTGAAGAGGGGAAGGGTCAGTTTGTTGGATCTACAAAGAGTAGCTGAGAACAGCTGCAAGGTCAGGAAGAAGATTCATAAACACACATGTGAACCACAGCACCAAAATACACAGTGGTGGCCAGTGCTTGTGATCTTACCATCAAAATAAGCATATTTGGAATTTTTCCCTGTTAAAAAAAAACCCAAACCCTCAGGCAGCTGATTTAGTATCTATTTCTGTTAGAAAGAGATCAAATGATGCTTTTTATAGATATATAACTTATATTCCATTTATGATTAGTGTAACTTGCAAGGCACAGCAAAGGCTTCACCACCATCTGTGCTCAGCAAGCCAGGAGACTGTCCAGGGTTGCAAGGGAGGGTTCAAACCAAAAGCTGAGCATGGAAAGCTTTCCCAAGACTCATCCAGTGCCTCAGCTGAGAGCCTGCAGGGTCACAGCAGCTTTTCACATGAGCTGGAAGGTATGGCTTGCAAAACCAGGCTATTCCATGCCACAGCATCACTGGTAACTCAGCTTTGTCTCTGCCTCACACAGGGGCACCATCTCTCTGCTAATCCAAGGCAGAGGCAGCTCCAAAGGACCCAGGACAGCCTGAATCCTCACCAGGGAACCAGGTAGCTGGTTGTGCAATTCTGGTATTACACATGCTGTTGAAATCTGGCACAGCCAGGAGCCAGCAGAAACATTTGGGGTAGAGCCAGCAGGTGTTTGCTGCTGCATTCAGTTACCTCCTCTCTGACCCTTTCCACAGGGAGCCCAAAATGCTCACTCCACCCAGCCCCACGTGCCAGATCCAGCTCCTGCCCTTCCCATGCAGACATACCAGGGAAAGGCTCTTCCCAGGCAGAGGTACCAGGGAAAGGCCCTTCCCCCAGAGGGTGGTGGGCACTGACCAGGCTCCCCATGAAATGGGCACTTTCCAAACCTGCCAGAGTTCCAGGAGGGTTTGGACAATGCTCTGAGGGACAGGGTGGGATTGTTGGGGTGTCAGTGCAGGGCCAGGGGTTGGGCTGGTGATCCTTGTGGGTCTCTTCCCACTCAGGATATTCCATGATTCTTTGCCATCCAGCTCAGAGCTGCTTCTCCAACCTGCTCACTCAGGCTCATGGCAGTAACAGGGGTTAAAATAAGGCCTCTCAAGAGCACATGTTAGTTTTTAGCGATAAAGTCAGAGTATTTTGGCTCCTAATTCCATCTGTGCCCTTGCCTTCTGGTTATATTAAGACTGCACAGAGTGAGGTAGATATTGAGATGTTATTCAAGGTGCTCTGCATTCAGAGCACTTCCCACAGCAATGGGTGTATTTGCAGCCCACTTCATCTCGGTGAGGAGGTTGGAATTAGGGCAGTTCCAAGTGAGAACTGTTGCTGTGCTTTAACACACAGTTAAAGCCACCTGAGGCAGCTGTGCTGGGGTCCTTCCCACAAACTATCCTGGTTTTGGACTTCTCCTGCCCCTTTGCCATGTGTTCTGAACTCCAGGGAGAGGTTTGAGGCTCAGCACTCGAGGCTGCAGGAGGAGCAGCACGAGCAGGGGCTCCCCTTCTGCCTCTCTAGGCAAGGGGCAGGGGCCAGGCCTTGTTATTTGATGCTTTATGATAAGAGAGGGAGCACATTTTTGGCCTTCCCACACAAATCCATAGTTGTATCACTGCCAGCTCTTTATCGCTTCCCATTTCGCTGGTTCGGTTTGTTTGTTTGCCTTAAACTTCGCCCAAGGTTACTTTCAGCAAAGGCTGCTCCCTCAAAACACAGCACTAAAAACACTATCACAGTGACATCTGGAAACGGCATTTAAACCCTCACTGAAAGTGTTTTGCAAGAGAAAGCCCCAGCTGAGCACCAAGCAGTAATTTTTTGCCCCCATCCCCTTGCAGGTGAAGTGTTTTTGAATAAAGGCCACGTCGCAGCTCTTGTCATGACCTTCCACAGATCAATACCCCACCTGTGCTCAGCCTCTCCTGCTCTCGTGGGAGGCAAACACCACACACACAGATCACACAAAACACGTATTACTCAGCCTTGAATCTTGACAGTGAGTATAAACAAGCTCCAAACCTCCTAGAGAAAGTACAACCTGCTGCAGCCACCAACTCAAAGCCCTCTCTGCAATGTTTTAGAAAAGCCCAACAGCTGTTGAACTAATTCCCCCTTTTTTCCACCCAAACTACTGTTTGGAAACTGCACAACTCGTGACCAAAAGCCAACTTTTAACTCTCATTCACTGCTTATTTATGGCTTTATAATATCATTTTCCTTTGGGGTTCAGCACTCTCCTTGAACTTAGAGGTTGGGGTTTTTCCACCACCACAATATCATCTGTATTTCATATTTTCAGTAACCCTTCTGCTGCCCCTCACCTCTGTTATCACCCTGCAGCTCTCAGGGATTCCTGACAGGGCCCTTTTTGCAGCTCCCACGTCCAGCAAATGTTCCAGACAAGCAGCTGAGGATTCCAGATCATCATCCTTCACTGATCCCTGGGGAAGGAATGCTTCCAGGAAAGAGCTCCATTAACCCATCAACAACATCCGGCAAAAAAACCCCAGCAAAATCTTTGGGTTTAAACTATTTTCCAAGTTGGCTGGAACACACAAAACACCACAGAGCACGTGCCATGCAAACGACCTGCCCACAACTCTCTGCACTTCTTTTGGGGGCTGTCAGCAAAAGCAGCTGCTTCCAGGAGGAGTAACTTTACTCAGGGTTACCAAGCAGTAGGAAAGCTCTGCTTTTACCACGGTTGCCACAGAGGAGAAAAGAGAAGGACTGCAAACACCTTTCAGTGACTGACACAGTCCTGGCACGAGAGGCTTCATTTAGGATGTGGTTTTGCACTGTTGCTCTGCTGGTTTAATGGCCTGTTGTTGTTGAAAAGAGAGATCTCTCCCCAGCTTCCAAGCCTGGATCCACAGTGAGCTGGAGCAGGGAGTTCAGCTGGAAGGAAAGTGTCTGTACCGAGACAGAAGGAATCAGAGGTGTAGCAGCACAAAAAGATCAGTGGGAGCACAAGGTTGGGAGCAAAACCTTCCCTTGCAGCACCAGCTCGACACGAGATCAGTTCAGCTACAATGCACAGCCACACTCTAAATTTAGAGAGCTTTCTAACTCTCAAGCTCTATCCCACGTCCATTATCCCTCTCCAACGCAGGAATGAGCCATTCTGTCAGAAATGCTTTTATACCAGCGTCGCGCTCTCCACCCGACAGGAGCACACATCAATTGTGGATAAAGTGGTTCAACTTTGGAATGTAGACAAAAACTGAGACAAGGCTAATGGTGGTGAAAGACAGGTTGCCTGGGGAGGGAAATGATCAGAGGGTTCAGAGGGAAGGAGGGGGGGGAAACCTACAGACAATTTACCTGTGCTTGGGTCACCGCTCATTAGTGCTCTGAAGAGAATCACTTCACATGTAATAAATTATGCTGCTCTTGGCTTATTCCAGCTCTTATTATCCAGCTCAGACAGGAGCCAGGAGCCTTTCACATGCACCGTCTAATGGGAACACTTACTCTGAATAAAATGAACAAGAAAGGAAAGGGGAAAAAAAAACAAACCAGGGGCCTTCATTTGAGCAAGAAAAAGCATCAGGAGACCCAGCAGTGGCATCAGGTTTCAGCACTCCCTTCCCTGTCACTCTGCAGCCACCTTCTCCACACCAGGGAAAAGCTCCCCCAAAACAACTGTTCGGGCAGCAAATGGGGTTGTTTTCTCTCCTGTTGATATTCCCATCAACCCCCTGCTGGTTTGGGATTTCCAACAGGCTTTTTAAAAGCTTTCCCATTCAGGCAGCGCTCCATTCTGAGAAGTTTCTGGAGGGACTGAACAGTGTTGGAGGCAGACGTGAAAGTTTTAATTCTGGCCATTAGGCAAAGCTCAGTTCAACAGCAAGTAGCCAATTTCTGTCTCAATTGGTTTTTCTTTTTCTAATCATGGCTTGAAGAAAATGCAGCTGTAACACACTTTACTTCTTCAAATATTTACAATTTTTTACTGCATTGAAGTAAAACCCAACCTCAGACATTAATACCTATCAGAGCTGGCAAGGGTGAGATCACTGTTTTCCCACACACCTTTCTAATCTTCTGCTGGTATCGCTGATAAAATAAACTAATTACTGAAATGTGCTTTGGTCTAAAGATTAGAGGTTGAAAGAATCCACAATTTGCTGAGAGAGAACAACAAAACCCAACCTTGACCAGAAAGGCTAAAAAATCAAATATTTTGTCAGTTCTCCCTCCTTTCCAGGCTAAAGCTCTGAAAGGGTGAACCGTGCAGCTCAGCAGCAGCCTGACACTTGGCCTTGCTCTAAGGATTCCATCTCAGAGGCAAAACCACATGGAAACAAAGGCACACTTGGCTGGTGCACCCAAGAGTATCTGTGTAAATGAGCTCCCTGGAGACCTGACCAAGGCTCCCCTCCCTGCTCAAAGGCATCGGCTCTGTGATGCCTCACACTGAGCACTCCAGGCACAATTAAAAGGACTCTAAATCTGTCCAGGGGGAAAGGCAGCAGCTGGATGAGCAGGATGAAGCAGAGGATCCAGGCGGTCCCACACAGAAGATGGGAGGGAAGAGGGAAGAAGTGCCCCCTCCTTTCCTCAGAGGCAGTTTCAGTGCAGCAATGCAATCCCCTCCCACCCCTCCCAACTTAAATCTCTCCTCTAAAAGTGCTTTCACAGAAACCTCCTCACAGGCCGTGGCTCAGGTGCTGTAAGATCCATTCTGTCCATGGTGCCTGGCTGAGGCACCATGCAGTGATTGATCTCGTTCCTGATCCAGCACAACTTGGCACCAGCTTCCAAAATCTTCCCCCTCTCCTTTCTACAGTGTAAATACACAAATCAATAATTTGAGTCTTCATAGTTTTCTAACAAAGATTCAAGACCCACTTCCCCAGGGCAGCAGGCACAGCCCAAAGGCTGCCAGAGCTCCAGGAGTGTTTGGACAGGGTGAGATTGTTGGGGTGTCGGTGTAGGGACCGGAGTTGGACTGATGATCCTCAGGGGTCCCTTCCAGCTCAGGATATTCCTGAATTTCAAGCCTCTGGTAGGTTTTTCTGGGTCCCATCCAATGTAGGTGCAGGCTGAAGGCTGCTGGCAGAGGCAGAAGTTAAACCTCTTCTGCCCAGGAGCCTTCCCAGTGAGGTAAAAGCTGCACCTTTGCTCACTGCTCTGCACCAAGAATTCCTCTTTAAAAGTTTTAAGCATCACCGTCACAGCGAGATGCCCATGACTTCCCCATCAGCCTTTCTGCTGCCTGTGGGAGGCACAAAGCTTGGCTTGCTTTTAGCTCCTGAGTCACTTTGGAGGTGGGAAGAGAAGAAATCAGTGCCCTGCAGTCATCAGCATGAGCAGCTAAAAACACCCAGAGAGCAGCAGGTCCGAGTACAGGAAGCACGTGAGCAAAACATCTCCCGCAGCGAAAAGCTGAATAACCCTGTCATTAATGCTGAACAAATAACAACACTGAATCCCACTCTTCCTTTGATTTGCAAGGAGTGTGAAGGAGGGAGAAAAGAGTTGTTTAAACAACACCAGCTGTTACATCAATGCCGGTATAAGGAGTCTCCAGCATCCTGCTCTCGGGAGAGCCGGCACTGAGGAAGAGCTTTGCCTTTTCAAGAGGACTTCAGAACCTCGAACACCAACCTTCAGCTGTATTTTCTTCCTAATGAGAAGCAAATTATCCCGCTGAGCGATGACTGAACAATTCCACAGAGTAAATCCTTCCCATATCAGCAGGGCCTTCTGTGATGGAGATGCACTGGAAACTTCCTCGCTCACACAAAAGCAAAGGAGGATTTCACTTGGGATTCCCACAACTGTTCCCAAGGGCCTCCCTCTGAACTACCACGCGAACCTTCAGTGTAGAAAAACCTTCAGTGAGCTAATTCACTTGGATCCAAACTGAAGGTTTCCTAGTCAAGTTTGTATCAAGTCTGAGGTGATCTAGACAGCGTTCACATCCAGGTGTCTCTAGATTTTACTCACAAAAGCAAATTGGTGCCACTGGCACATTGGTTCCCCACTCCCCAATCATTGCCATAGCAATGCAAACCTCCTGGAGAGTCTCTTTCATACCTTTTCAGCTGCTTTGAAATAGCTTTAGTACAGTAAGTAATTACTGCAATATTTTCCTGTCACAAACAAGTTTTCATCTGTTCTCAGGCTTTCTACCTTGCAGGACTCTTGTCTCAACAACATTCCCTTTTCCAGGTGTCCAAGTCCACATACAGGTAAACTAGTCCCAACAGTGAGTGCTGCCAGTGCCTGCTCTTGGATCAATGAAGCCACAAGTTCATGGAATCATGGAACGGTTTGGGTGGGAAGGGACCTTAAATCTCATCCAGTGCCACCCCCTGCCATGGGCAGGGACACTTCCCACGACCCCAGGGAATACAACTTGGCCTGGGACACTGCCAGGGATGGATCCAGGGGCAGCCACAGCTTCTCTGGCAATTCCAGCCCAGCCCCTCCCCACCCTCCCA